>VYZT01040575.1:0-11948 GCA_013400735.1 Pomatostomus ruficeps
AGGACAGCTATCAGAAGACACTTGTCACATACTGTCCCTAGTGACTGGTTTGGATAGGACTGAAGAGCTACAGGTTCCTGTCTTCCAAGCTGCTCTGTATTCTTAATGCCTTCTTGTCTTGTCAGGATGAAAGGAGGCCTGCCATTAAGGAGTTATTACCATGCAGGAAAGACTGTCACCAGACTGGTCTCTGATGCACTGTGGCAGAGTCCTGTGTACATTAATGAAATGCAAATGAGGGTTTGCCTTTCTGCTCTTTATAATGAGTGTCTTTGGGGTGACCTAGGGATTTCGTTAAAAGATGGAGGAAGATACATCAATAGATTAAATGACACTTTGGGACTTCTCTCTCACCACCCTTCACTCACTGTGCAATGGTCTCCCTGCCTTTGACTTTATCCAGTTGTCTTCCNTTTGACTTTACCCATTTGTCTTCCAGCAATTACAAAAAAAAAAGGGTCATCTGTACTTGCCCTTCAATGCTTGCAAGAAGATTATAACACAACACAAAGGAGGATTTGCAAAGCTGCGTTTCTGAAGTCCAGTGGTGTTTATGAGATTTGAGTTTTTGAAATAAACACAGTAAGATTCAGGCAATTCTAAGTTGGGATGTTTGGTGGTGAACAGTGCAGTCATGTTGTGGTGCTTAGACAGAAGGTTCCTTCAGCCTCCAGTGGTTTGCAGCTTGTGGAGTCAGAGGTGATGTCCTTGTGCTTAACACAGTACGTCTAACAACGTAAGCAGTGTTCCAGCTGTCTGCTGGGAGTAATGTCAGGGTGTGGATGGACAAGACCATTAGCATTTTGTGGACGGAGTGCAGTGTCTGCTCACAGAATTGACTTGCCAGTCACCTAAATCCTACATGCAGTGATAGTGAGATTCCATGTCTTCCTTCCCCTTCTCAAAATGCTGCATTTCTGCTTTTGAAGCAGCCGTATGATAATGGAGTACTGCAGTAAAAGGTAGTCCATTGCTTTTGCTGATACTAGCTCAAAGTATTTTTCTTTTTTTTCCCCCTCCAATGCATTCTTGCATAGTTAAAGCACATTGCCAACCCAATGTGGGATTCTTGGATGAGGTTTCCTAACAGTAAAGTCACTTTAAGTAATTACCTGATCTCTGTCTAAAAAAAACGTTTGAAAAGAGACAACCTATATAACTGCTGATTCATATGATTACCTCTATTTCTGTGCGAGCTTAAAGTACAGGCATTTGCTTTCAAACCCAACAGAATACTGAGGATCTTGTTACTGTGCAATGACTTAAGTAATTTAATTATAATTTACCACATTCTTTATTACGGATGGAAGCCAATTTCTTAGGGGCCAAACTTTGAGAGCCGCAATGTTATGGATCAATAATATTTTTATTTTCTTGAGACCCTGTGCATCTCGTTGAGCCCATTAATTACTCTATTCCAGCATTTTTGCTAATTGTTTATTTACTGCTTCAGAATTCAACAGTCTTATTAAAGCATCAACTTCATTAATGTGATAAAATGCTTTCTTTCTTATCATAGCTCACCAGTGATGGAGCTTTTCTTTATATTTTCATTTTAATGACATTGAATAAAAGCAAATAAGCTTACCCTATTAATGTAAGAAATCTGAGACCTTAGCAGATTTTCAGTGCCAATATGAAAGGACATCACCCCAAGTTTTACACTTAAATAATTTTCATAGTTGTGAAAGTAAAAGAAATTTTACTTACAGATTTAAATATGAATGGAACTAGCTCTTTGATGTATATGATCACAACATACAGGTCCTATTGTTATTAGAATCATCTGGTATGCTGCTTATTTAAGTTAATTTTTTTTTGGTACACAGATAAAGGACAAGGCAATTGACTTGATTTCACATTTCTGTAGCTCTGACTAGGGATGTCCACTGCAGTCCCTTGAATTGAGTGTGGTTGTTTCTCTGAGATATGTCAGAGGCATTTAGTTGTGCACTTGCCAGCAATGTGGTCTGAATAGGAGTGTCCTCACTCTGCTGGAGAAGGACCTGCGTTTGAGTAACTCTGTTTGATAATGCTAAGATATATAGCACATAGTCCACTAAGGGTGTTTGAGGGAGCTGGCTGATCCTCAGCAAGGAAGAGGGTCCCCCATCCTGGTTCACAGTGTGAATGGTGAGGGATTAGGATCTTGAATTTAAACTTTTTGAGTAGGAACATGGAGAAGTGGGAGTAAGCAGCTTGCCTGTCTTCTGTGCTATGTGGTGGCCATTTGTCCTGTCAAGTATTGAAATAGATTGTTAATAGAGCTGCTGAAAATATTTTTCTTAAAAAAACCCAAACAGCAAAACATCGTCTTAAAGGCCTGTTTGCAGGTCAGTCAACCATTGGACCAGAGCAATAGTAAAAATCATGTTTTTGCCTTCTTCATTGCTGTGAATTAAATGCTTCATTATATATGCTTTTGCTGAATGGCTGCATTCTACAAGTTAAAAAACTGAAGCATGTAAGAATTTGGCAAAACCTGAACATCTAAACGCAATCATAGTTGTTTTCCGTATCTGGAGATCAGCGAGATTTGCTAAATTCAGTACGTATATAGAAGAATATGCCAAAAGATAGCAGCAGTGGTGAGGCAAAAATGAGTCATCTCCAGCTCTTGAGAACCAGATGGAATTTTCTTTTTCTTTTAACTGGAGGTTGGTTTTATAGCTATAATAGTATCAGAGCTCATCAAAAATATCTGTGAAGACATTTTTACCTCAAAATGTTTTGTGTTAAAAGGATTTTTCTTTCTGTATGAAATGTATTAATTTCCAGTAAAATTTGTAATTTTTATGCAAAACAGAAAATGATGTAAAAGTTTTTGAAAGGGAAGTATTTTTTAAAAAAAGTACAGGTTGCCAAACCGAGGAATGCTAAAACAGGTTTTTAATGTCTGTTTCTCTTAATAACCTTCAGGTAAAGTTACCCAGAATTAATTCACTTCCAATTCTGTAAATTTCTTGTAGGGAGCTTTAGGATTAAAAATAAGCAAAACAAGCTCAACAATGTAATTACTGAAAAGAACAGAAGGAGAACACACTGCTTGCCCTACAAAGAAGAAATTTTTGGTTTTATGGTTTCTTTTCTGTACTGTATAGAGAAGATCTTGTGATAATTAAACTTTTGAGGGCTCCTGGCTGTGGGATTCAGCAGTAGGTAAGACAAAGCGGTCTTATTTTCAGAATAAACAGTGAGTCCTGTTTATGGCGTATAATTAAAAAAAATACAATTGTTTATAGATCAGGAATTTTGCAGAACAATAGGTGAATCATCTGTGGTTTATCCTGGGAACATGAACTTGTTAAAATTGGGAAAATATGAGCCTAAGTAAATTGTAGGAAGCCAGAGGTAACATTTAGCCAATTATCGTAGAAACAAACCAAAAGCTGTACAGGAAAAAAGCCCACAAAAACGTCTTCTCCTTCAAACCTGTTTAAAGAAAGGGAAAGTAACAAATACTGGTTAAATTCAAAAGAAATCTGTTCTTTATTTTTGTCGGCTTACTTGTCTCCCATTACAGGAACACCTAGGCAAAGTGGTTACTTTATTTTTTTGGCTGAGAAACCTTTTATAGTCTTAAATTTAAGGGGGATTTCAGTATCACACTGTATTCATGACACAGGGAAAAAACGAATGTAGTTTCATTAGCCAATCTTCCAGCTGATTTCATCTCAGACTTGGTGTGGGAACCACGAGCGTGTTCCCAAGCTCTTCTGTTGCTGTTGCTTTGCAGTGCAGTGATTTTCCCTCCCTCCTTGTGCACTTGCGTGTGCACTCTGCCTCCGGGGGGTGAGGAGCAGTCTGAGGTGAAAGGGGGATTCCGCGCAAGACATCTCTGAAGCTGAGAGCTGCAGGCCTTGCATGGGTGTAGCTTCCTGCTGCGCTCTTTAGAAATGCCTGAGGACCTGCCCAGTCTTAATTTCTAGCAGCAAGTATTCTTTTATTGGCCCAGCATCTTTAAGGACTGTTTGGGAATCATCTGCCGCTTCTGGATACGTGCTGCTAATTGGTGTGCATGAAGGCGATGACTGTGTCTGTGTGGACAGATCTACCAAATACCCCAGCAAAGGAGAGGTCTAGGGTTGTGGAGGATTTTTCTCCATCTTTGGATGTGTTTTTTCATATTTGGTCAGAGGTTTAATAGGAATTTCACATAAGCACAAACCACCCTCTTTTATGTAAATATTTACTGTCACATTCAAATATCTATTTAAAACTTCTATGATTCTTAAGGATCTGAATCCCCCCAAAAGGCATCTGACTTGTGTGTAATGGCTCTTGGAGAAGTAGCCTGTTTTGTGCCTTTGCCAGGGAGATTGCTTAAACACACTTAGAAAATTATGTAAACTTTCTAAACTCTAAAAGCTTCTTAGGCAGCCACCAGCAATAAGAGTAAATAAAACGCTTTGGCTTTATTTGCACATAAACTCTTACTTTTACATAGGAATTAGGCATTTATGTTTGCTTTTTAATACAGAATGTTTCCAATAAATGTTAAGGATTTCAGTAACACATAAAGCTGCTACAAGGGTTTTTTGAGTGCTATGGAGTTTTCCTAAAAATTACATGAAGGCAGTAAAGTGTGAAATTACATGAAGTTTTCTTGAATGTAAAAGTGATTTTCTTGTCATGTGCTATTCAGCCCTTCTTAGACCACACTCCCCAATAATTTTCTTTTTAACCAGGTACTACATTGCTTGACCATCTCTAATGAATAACAAAATTAAGCTATACATACAAATTGGCATGAGGAAAAGCAAGAAGGTGATGAAAAAGTAAAAAGTAAAAGTGTAAGCAAAGTGTGCTTACATTTTCATTTTAGCAAGTTAGGGATTGAAGGAGAATGTATTTGTTGAGGCAAGAGAAATGAGTGGTTTGGTAATTCAGATGCAAAGGAACACAAGCTTGGAGAAACTGGTGCAGAAAAAAATGCAGTGGCAGAGAGATGTTCCTGAGAAAAGTCAGGACAGAGTATCAGCTGGGATGTCTGAGGAGCGGATAGGGGATCCAAGCCTGACACAAAGAGAGTCGTGGCTGTGCCTGCTGTGACTGTGCTGGACAAATCAAGATTTTGGCATTTTCTTGCATGGATTATATGCACAAGCATATACCTTATTTTGGAGAAAGGAACACGTCTGATGCAGTGAGATCAATCCAGGTGTTACCTGTTTGGAAATGGTAATTGAATGGATAGTTATGGAAGTTTCTTGACACTTGGAAAAGTGTATCAATCAAATAGAGGACAAAACAAAGGCTTGTATGTTTAGGGTAATTAAGTTTTGTAGCAAGTCCTATACAGTATTAGTCTCTTTCAGGCAAGAGTGTTCAGCACTAGTTTGTTGTGTTATTTCTTAGTATTTGCTTTATATGAATGTTTGTTCTTATTGCCTTTGTACTTCTGAGTAGGTTTGTAAAATCTGTTTTCTTTTTGATCAGCATGCTACAATTAAATCTTTAATTAAATGCAGTTACTTAGCTCTGTTTCTGAGAAATGTTGCTGGTCTGGTATTTTCCTCTGTCTTAAGAACTCTCTAGACCATGGTTTCATGACTTGGGAATAAAAGGGGAAGGAACATGAGAGAGGGAGTTGAAAAAAGTTGGTTTTGGTTTTTGGAGATAAGGCCAAGAGAATGGAATCATATGTTTTGGAGAAGAGCACTGTGAAGCCTGAAACTGTTTTGTTTTTTTTATAACAAAGTATTTTACTTATGGTGAAACCACATGGGTATACACCTCAGGATTTTTGAAAGGATTCTGTATTTGTGTAAATGTTATTAGAAGCTGCATTCTGATAACGAAATTAGATAGCACATCTGATTGGAAAAATTAAAGGGATTTGAATGCTGAAGGACAGTCCTTCCCACCAATCCCAGTTTAACTGGAACACATCAAAACCCAACCAAGTCAAATCAAAACTCCATCTCCTTTGATTAATTTAAAAATCTGTGTGGTGTATGCATGATTTTAGTTTGTTTCAACAGAAACATCTTTTAGCCATAAATAACAAATGATTCTACCTGAACAATCAATCAGTTTCTGGTGCAGGTTTGATACCTCCAGTGTAAGTTGATATTTCCTTCAGATGTTCCTAGACTTTGTTTTGCCAGATATAATACAACACTGAAAGGCAAACTAATATACTGTGGCTGTGTACAGGCCAGGAGTCCTCAGAAACTCTTCAAATTTAACTTTTATGGTTGACTTTGCCCTTTCCCCCTCCACCCCCCCTTTCTATTTTCTTTTTTTTCCTCCCCTTAAGCTGCTAAGTGGAACTGAACGGATATGTAGACCTGTCTGGATATTTTAGTAATGATTTAAATATTTTTTTTGTTAGGCTCTGCCTGCTATTAGCAGTATGATACAGTACAACGTGTTTCTGCCAAAAGCAACACCTTCCAGAAAGCGTCTCAACATGTCACAGAATAAATAAAATCAGTCTTGCAGTGATATATTATTAATGTAAGTATTTCTTGTGTAAGCCAAAAATGAGTTGGAGCATCTGTGCACTTTTTATCATTGCAGTTTGTGATTTTGCCTCAGTGTTCTTATCACTGCATCTATATAAGCTTTAATTTCCTAATTAAGTGTGTGTAACGGATTTCAGGCTTTCAGGTATTAAAAACCATCCTAAAAACATCATTACAAGTTTGTTTTTAAGTAAAGACCAAGTCTGAGCATTTCAGAAAAAAAATACCTCTTTTAGAACAATTCAAATGCAAAACCTGCAGGTTTGAGTCATCAGCTGCAATAAACAATGTAATGGTGATGTCAAATTTTTGTTTCCTATTTCATGAATTTGTGTTATCCATGGCAGAGAAGTATCTTGTCAATGAACTTGTAGCTCCTTGGGCAACCATAGCAGCACTTCCCTTCTGGAGCACTAAGGCCAGTGGTTATTCAGTAGGATTGTCTATGCTCTGCAAGTGACCTACTGCTTTAAATTGATCTAACTCTGCATCCTGTAGTGTTTTCATTCTGTAAGCTTCACTTTCCTTTAATTTTCATGATATTTCTAGTTTAACAGTAAATATGGGCTTTAGGATGAACCTAAGATGTGGTCGGTATTGAAGCAGAGAATAAGCTGCATTTGTGTAAGCAAAGTTTGTGGTTCAAGTTATCTGCCCTTATCTATATATCTTTCTTTCCAAAGGGATTTTTTTCATTTTGTTGTACATCTGCAGTATTGAGATCAATGGCCTGTTCAACAAGGGTCAAGAAAATCTCTACCTAGCCATTAATATTCTTAAAATTTATGACAGCGTGTAGGGAAAAGACAAAATTTTTATGTCTTATCACTACTTAAGATGAATTACTGGGAGCTGGAAGCCAAGTCAAACCAGAAACCTTGAATTTTAACTTTTAAGTACCAGTAATATTGATTTGATAATGATACATGTGTATGTGTGAATGTGTGTGTGTATGCATACATAAATCTTGTTCCGTGGTCTGTATGCTGTAATCCTAACAGCATGCTCTGTCATGCCTCAGGCTTGCCAGCTTTTTTTATTAAATATAGTTTTCTACTGTGGTAGTTACTGTAAGAATTTATGATTGATGACCTGTACTTTAGTACTATTATCTTATGCCTGCTCATAAAAACTGGACATGGAGACAACTAGTAATGCTGACCTAACCTAAGTATAGCAGAATTTATGCCAGTTATTCAGTTCAGGGTTTTTTCTTGACATGAGTGTCTTTCCTAATAGCACTAGCTTGGACATGGATACCTAGAGCCTGACTGCAGCAGTTCCACTCCTCTTCCTGGGACAAACAGCCATGTGGAAGCTGGACTGCCAAAGCCTCACAAAATTTCTGCTTTCTTCACAGAATTTTCATTTGCTTTTCCTGCTTCATCTAAATGTTTTGGAGCAGCTGACAGACCACTGGAGAGTTGGCTGGCTCACAGTTCATGCTAGCTGAGATCTGTAAATCCTGGGTTGCCTCAGGATTTATTAATGTTGCCATCATGTTGACTGTGACCAGCCCTTAGCTGTTTGGGGGCTGAAGGCTGCATTGCACATGCTTGTAAATTAATATCAAAACTGGGGAGAGATCAGCCTTGTGACCAGGGACTTGGGAGTTGTGAGTAGAGATGGAATAAATGACTGACAGTTTCTTCTGAATATCCAGATTTGTGTGTGATTCAGGTTGAAATGATCATGCTAGGGTATTCTCTGCTTGGTCTTTATGTGATATGGTTAAGGCACTGGACAATGAAAGAATGTGAAGCCCCAATTCACACTGTGCTATTTGTTGTTATTTAAGATACAGCTGTCTTTTCAATAGTTGTGCAAAGCTTTTCTAAATTGCTTGACATTTGATGCCTTCAGCTCTTATAAGTTTTTATACTGTCTCTTCACTGAAAATACGAGAATCTTCTGTAGAAGGTGAAAGCTTCTCTGTTATCTCTTATTGGACAAGCTGCTATAAGCATGCTGAGGCTGGGATTCACCTCAGCTACACTGGGACACCTAAGTGTTGATCACCTCAGCCTAAGCTGATCATTGAAGAGTCCAAGGAGAGGAGTAGATACCTGCAGAGGGCGGTTCATCAGGGCTCTCTTAAATCCCAGTTTCACGTGGTGTCTCGCTTTCTGGAAAAATGCTCTCCTGCCATCTACCATAGAGGAAACTGAAGCTGAGTAGCTGTAAATGACAGATGTAGCTAAACAGACTCAGCTGAGTGAATCTTAGGTGCTTTTAAGGGTGGTGCATCCTGGTCTAAAGGGTTTGCAGGGGCTCAGTGAGACAAATGGACTCAGCAGAGCCAAAAGAAACACATAAGGGCTTGTGGTTCTTAGTCTCCTTGGTATGCAGATGATTTTCAGCATAGGTTTACTGCCATACTTAAAAGTTGTTTAAATAAACACTTAAATTAGTGAATTTAGAGGAAAAGCATTGAAATATAATTGTGTCCCAGAATGAATTTATGTGCATGTACTGTGTTTGAGGCAATGTGAAAACTTCCATGAGATTGTGGATTATGCCTTTGTTTTAATAGTAAATGTTAAAACATCAGTTGAAATGCCTGAAGGAATAAAAATGGTAGTGAAAAGTGAAATTCTTTGTAATAAGTAGGTGAGTTATTGCATTGCATTCTGTGATTTAATAATATCTTGCATTAAGAATTAAAATTTAAAGAGATTACAACACAGCTCTTTAGTCATGTAACATATGAAGAAAAACAGCAAAAACATGCCCAACCTTAAAAGTTAGTCTTGATTTTCTTTGGCTCAGATGAAACCATTATCCTGAATCCATTCCCTGGTTAAAATGTTCTTTTCTTTCTCAGACTTCTCTGATTTACAACTAATAGTGCAATTTTTAGTGAGGGTGGCACTTGATATAGAGCAGCCCGTGAAAAACAGGCTATACATAGAGCCTCATGCTGGATATAAAAACGTTTATTTTTCTATCGTCTTTTGTAGCAGTTCTGATGTATTTCAGTGAGGCATTCTAGTCTATCAGATGGAGCTCATATGATAACATGATACTTTTTACTGTCCTAGTACTCTCAAAGTACAGTGGAACAATGACAGAATTTCTTATTCTAAATAAGAATGGGAAAAATGGAGTTCAGCATATGATCATGAAATTGGTGTTGGACAATTTTTCCTTTCAGATGTGATGAACCTACTTTTAACATTTGTTTGTTTGGGAAAATATAGAGTTTTTAAAAGAATATAATGCAGAAATATTATTTCCACTGTAGAAACAGACATGACAAGAATTTGTTGATGTTTGGTTTCTTTGCTCTTTCTCCTAGCTGGGAGTAGAGTGAGGCATATCTTTTATCTCAGGTCATGTAAAATATGTATTTTGATAAAAAATGAATATACAAATATAAATTTGTGATTTATAGTGTTCAAGTTTGTCCCTGTGCATAATTTTTTGTGTTCAAGCATTTGAAAGTTAGAGTTGAAGTAGCTGAAACATACTCCTGCTGTTTCAGTATTCATGGTGATAATTTTCCATTTCACTGGCTCATGTACACTAGCTGGTGAGTTTGTTCAGGGGAATAACAGGAAATAGAAATCGAGCTGTCTCTGAATGTTACATTGCAACATGTACACAAGCCTGAAAGGTATTTTTGCATCTGCTTAATAACATATTTTTGGGACTCACAGTTCACTGCAGCCTTCTGTCACTGCACCTGATTAAAATCTGTGAACAGTTACCTGCTGGCTCGAGAACCTGGTGATAGAAAGCCATTTTCTTATGTGGCTGAAGATTCCTTAATGTTTCTAAGTTAGCAGTATACAGTGTGCTAGTTGAATCTTGCAGCTTTTCCATGAATTGTTCAGCTCCACAGGAAGACTGTGAAGGACTCAAGATAAATGATTAAAAAACTGCGTGCCCTGACAACTGGGGTAAAGAGAAATTGTTTTAGGAACCCATAATTTTTTACTGTTTCTAAAGGCAGGATAGCACAGAATGCATGGGGATCTACTTACTGTTATGTTAATACCTGCACAGAGTCTTTAATAACCAAGTCTTCTACTTCAGGATGCTTTGATTTCTTATGCAGAAATTGTCAATCCTGTGCTACTTATTGCGCTGAATCTTTCAGTCTTTTTATACGAAAATTATTTTTCAGTCTATAACAAAAAGTGGACATGGAATGGCAATGCAATTGTTAAAAAATATATAGTGTATTCTTCTCTGAAGGAGGCATTCTATGATATTCTTAATTGAATAGTAGCAAGTTACAGCACTTTACCAAGTAAAGAGCCATATCTTCTGCTCACTAAAACCCATGGCTGAATGGCTGTGGGATGATCTGGACCTAAATTCTGCCACAGAAATCTGACCTTTGGCAGACCCTGCCTGTCAGCTTTGGCTAAAATACAAAATGTGTTCTGTTTGAGGAGAAAATGCTGTAGTTGGGATAAGAACTGTTCAGGTGTTTCGATTTTCAAGGTATTGATGCTGGAGATGTGTCATTTCAGGATGCCACACATCTGCCCCCTCACCCCATCCCCTATTTCACAGCATTTTTGGAGCTGCCAAGAAGTAACCTATTAATGTCAGAAACAGCAAGCCCAGAGGCCAGCTGGAGCACTTGGATCCTGTCACAATATTTTGGGATTATTTTAGCACCTTGCCTGCTACATCTTGTTGCTACCATGTAGCATCTTTCCTACTACTATTAGGAAAGACTTCTGTCACCTTACATGTGGAGTTTTTTACAGTATAGAGAATAAATGGAACATCAGTAGTTTAGGGACTGCTTCTGGGGGCAGCTCTTGCCCGGTAAGCTCTGTGGTCATGGTATGTCATGATATCACAAATAAAATTAAGATTTTTTTTTTTTTTTACTTAATTATGTTTCTCCTAGGATGTATCAGGGCAATTTTATGGATTATATTACAATGGTTTGAAACATAATTTAAAAACAAAATAATATTTTTTTCAAGTTTTCTTTTATCATAAAAGTGAGGTAAAAGTAGAGGTGGCAAGTTAAATAAAATGCCCAATTACTAATGTCTAGAACATCTTTCTTGAGGCAGAGTTCTCTAAAAATAGGGCTCCAACAGTGTGGCTTGTCATACAACTTTAATCAAGTTGTTGAATAAATACAGCTTAACTACTGTGATTCTAAATTGGGGTAAAGTTAAGCAGAATTGTCAATATGATCTGTGGTTCCTGACTTGAGGAATGTTTTGCTCATAACACTTTTCTTGTAAAGCTGAGTACCATTACTAAGACTGAAAATCCCTGACAATAAAAAAAATATTACCCTCTCAACCTTACCTAGCAGGCTTCACATCCTTGGCTATCCCAATGCTGCTGCTTTGACTAGCAGCTGGTGGTATGGGCAGAATGTCCTCCCCCCAAAAATAGAAATTATTTTATTTTTGTCACACAATATGCATATAAACTACTATGTGCTAGATATAGTGATTTGTTCCTAAATGTGATCAAGATTAGGCTGTCTCTGGCATT
>VYZT01040590.1:0-10109 GCA_013400735.1 Pomatostomus ruficeps
AGATATCCTGGGATTCTGGGATTTGGATATATTTTGGTTATAAAGTAGAAAAATGGACCCTTTACAGCGAGATTCAGTGAAGGAGGTGCTCAACAGAGAGAGCAAAAATCACACATGTATCTGATCCATCTTAGACTCGCAAAGCTGAGCTCCCCCACTGTGAACGGCACAAAGGAAATTTTATGCATCTGCCTAGTTCACATAATTTATAAATAATTTGCTATTAATCACCTATCAGTGATGATTTGAATAAAAATTCCTTTCAGTTTTTTGAAAAAAAACAGATACTTGATTTAGTATATTCAGTTTGGATTGCAAACACACAATTGCTTTGTTAAATTTTAGAGAATCTGGAGGTCAATGGCAGCACCCAGAAATCATCCAAAGTTTTACTCTTATTCCTCCAAAATTCTTCAGTCTTTTAGGGTTGTTTTAGTTTGGCGGTTTTTGTTCAGTTGTTGTTTTTTGGTTTTTTGGTTTTTTTTTGGTTGGTCGGTTTGGTTTTTTCTGGTGGGTTTATCTTGTTTACTTTTGCTTTGTTTAAATTTTGCTTTAGTGTTGGTTTTTTGAGGGTTTTTTTTCAGCAAGATGACTTGTTTGACATTCCTTTGATGCATATTTCTCACCCCATTTTCCTGTTTGATGTGAGAGTTCTTGAAGGCCATACTCCCACAGTAACGTCAGGATTTTTCTTTTCAACCATTCGGAATAACCTCTAGAGTCTAGATATTCAGATGCCCTAAAACACTGGGAAGATCAGTTGCCAAATAAGACAGTTTTGTCAATTTTGTAATTTTTGTTTTGCATGGGCAGGAAAAAAACCACACAATTTAGACAGCAGTTGCTCACACTGGTAAGAAGATGGAGAATAATCAGAGTACAGGTGTTAGGAGGTCTTTCTCCACCAAAAACCCCCAAACAAATTAAATTAAATATTAAAAAAAATGAAGTTAAATAAAAATAATTTAAAAATAATAACAATAAATAAAAAATAAAAATGGAGATGCTTTTATGGGATGCAGAATGATCAGAAGTTCCTTTTACATAAAGGGCCATAGAAAATAACTAGAAACATCACCAAAGACTGAGGAATGTAAGGGGAGGAGATAAACTCGTTTAAAGGAGACTGAAATATTGTGGTACAGAGGAGAAATATTATAACTTGTGAGAAGAAGGTGACCGAATGGTACTGCAGTCTGGCTTTATAGTGGAGACAGATATTTTCATGGTTGGAGTGTCACAGAGACATTGCAGTTAATTTTGACAAAATAAATAAAAAACACCCCACAACATGTAGAAAACTAGGCATAATTAGTTCTGTTGCTTACAAAGGAATTATTTTTTTAATTGCTTTTTAATACAGATGCTTTGGAAATGGAAATGTAATAGATCTAGTAAATGGACTCTCTGGTTGTAGAAAAAGCAAAATAAACAATTCTCTCTGCCCTTATCTATAATAACAAAAGAGATGTATCCATGAAAAAATGTTAGTGTTAATGCTTTGGTGAGTTGCAAGAAATACACATTTAGCCAGCAATTTGAAAAACCAAACAATTACACATAAAGTTGGTAATATAATATCTGATAAAAATAATAGATACTATTTAACAGTACAGACAATCAGCATTTGCAGGAGCCCATAGTTTAGTGTTCTGGTTGAACTTCAAATGCTTTATATATTCAATCTGCAGCCTGGGTTTTTTTTGGTTTATCTCCTCTTATTTCCATACACTTAAAAAAGTTACCCATCAAGCTCATCCTTTTAGGACAATATTCTCTCTTTCTATGATTCTGTCTCATGGAATTGTAGATGTTATTTTTGGATTGGAGGGAACCTTAAATCCCATCCAGTGCCACCCCTGCCATGGGCAGGGACACTTCCCACTGTCCCAGGCTGCTCCAAGCCCCAATGTCCAGCCTGGCCTTGGGCACTGCCAGGGATCCAGGGGCAGCCACAGCTTCTCTGGGCACCCTGAGCTGGAGGAAGCTCTGCAGGTGGGGTCTCACCTGGGAGGATCAGAGAGGCAGAATTCCTCCCTCCCTTGATGCTCTTTGATTGAGGGTAAAGGCAATAAGACAGGCTGGAGTGTGAGCTGCTTGGCTTTCCACAAGGAGCTCTTCCTGCAGATTGCTCTTTCTGTTCCAACCAGATTATTCCACGAAGTCAGGAACTTCATAAACATGAACACCAGGCCATCACTCTTCAAGAATTCTTCTCACAATGATCCTTATTACAACTAAAATATCAGTGCAAAGAGCAGTGAGACTTGCAGTGCATTTGTGATGCTTTGCAGCATTAAATGGCAGCAGTTGGAGTAAACAATCCAAGGCAAGAATTCACTTCATCAGCACTGTTTTGAGCGTTGGAGAAATTTGTACATTCATGATGAAGATCTTGAAAAACCCAGTCTTTTAAAACATTCATTATCATACACAATGGCAATTATTATGTCTGTTTGCTGTCTGGGAAAATAGTTTCCTCCCATCTTTGATATCTTTGATAGCCTGTTCAATTAAGAAATTGTAGTGAGGTGTTTGTTTTTTCTTTCTGAATTTAAAGGCTGTTTACAACACCTTTAATCTTTTCTTCCTCAGCACTGAAATTTAAAACTACTTTTACATTTGATTGCAAGAAATAGGTCCACTTTATTGCAAACAATCAAGCAAATCAAACCTCAAAATAAGAGATGGGTATTCCAGAAACAAAATGTCAAAACACTTCCTTGAAATCTAAGCACAGGAATTTTTTTTTTTTTTAATTCAACACGATGGAATAATGAAGAACAAAACTCTGATTTTACTAAGTAATATACACTATTTTAAAGGCAGAAAGTTAAGAAACTCACTATTTAGAGAATGTGTGTTTACCAACACTTGTGATTTCCCAGACTTTTATGTCAGCTGTTCTTGGAAAGGTACCCTCATTGACTGATTGATTGATTGATAATTGACTGATAGCCTCCCTTAACATGCCTGTATCTTGTCATCTCTTAATCCACACACAAATGATCATAACCCATGGTGTTAAATATGTGTGCAAAGCACTTAATAAAATTCAAACCAAAATTACAAGCAAACAGTGTAGATAACCACTGTTTGTTTCCACTGGGCAAAGTTGATTATGTTTATGACATATATAAAAATATAAATCAATTATTATTAATAGTATAATATTAATTATTATATAATTAAATAATGTAAATAAAGTATATTAATTAGTTCATATTATTTATATGTAATTTTCTTTTTAATTAATTATTAAAAGAAAAACACATTCTTCCACAGCTGCTCTAAACCCACATAGCATTGTGGAAACTTTTTCCTTATTTGTTTTAAAACCTGATTTACACTTACAAAAGAGTGCCCATAAGTTCATAGCTATTCCCCTTTATTTTGCATGGCCAATATCTTCCCTTCTCCCCATGAAACTGTGATTTACAGGAAATAAGTTTACAGCAAAACAAGATTAAGAAAAATTGTTAAAAAACCTCTGAATTTTTCAGAAGAGGGAGGGGCAGAGTGTGCATCGAAGAACAGATATAGCTTTCACCATCAGATAAATTCTTCCTGCAACTGTAACTTGTTACAGTCCGCTCTGCTGTGTTCCAACACATCATCAATTCCCAAAACCTAAATAAGAATTATTTATCCCTTTTTGCACTCTGTCTTCAGCCATAATTACACAGAAAATATTCTTCCACAGCACCATTCAAAAATCCAACAGTGCTCCAACAGGAAAGCCTCCAAAATTTAATCAAACCTAATTATTGATGCAATAATCTTTTGTTTCTTTAGTTCAGCAATGATTCTTAAAATTCTTCACAATGTTTATTTAGAATTACTTGGACTATGCTGTAATTTTTCCTACTTTTATTTTTTTTGTTGCATATTGGGTTGATTAATTATGGGCAGCCTACATTGATTATCTTTAGATTCTCTCTCTTTCTTGCATATAAAGAGAGAATTCACAATGCCATCTCCTGGAGCAAATTAAGACTTAATTGTTCTCCATTTGTTGTGGTTAATCTACCTGAGAGTGAAAACACAAGTGAAAGATACATGTCATTCCTCTTAGTAGTAGGAAGCACCACAAACATATTTTTTAAGCTGCATTTTTCCCATAAAAAAGTTCTAATTGTTAAAAAAAAATCATTGCTTTATTTTACCTTTGAGAGGGGTGCAAAATTTTTCAGATTAGGAAGAATATAAGAAGCTGAGGAGTTACTGGAAATAATGAGAGTTCTCCATATGCTGTGCTAAACTTTTTCCCTGTAGCTAATATTATGAGTTGGGAATTGTTGTACTGAACTGTGACACCTGAAACACCTGTAATACTGGGGCACACAGGTTCCTGTACTGGAAAATGCTGCAGGAGGGGGGATTTCAGTCTGCAGGACCCCTTGGCACACCTTTGCAGGGGTTCAAGCACAGTTCTGTGTTCAAACCATCAGGGAAGAAAGGTTTAGATAGGTTTTCTCACAGTTTTGCAAGTTAACAAAACTTAAATGTCTCTTTAATGGAAAGCATTTAGATAGTGGTGATAAGTTAATGACATGGGTTTTTTTTTTTTTTTTTTAGTTATCTAAGTAGGTGTTTTTTGGGTATTTGGGGGCTTTGGGATTGGTTGATGATTTTTTAAGGCAGAATTCCCTCTTAAGAGACACCTCACAGAAGAGAAGGTCTTGGGAACTCAGCTTCCTGGCCCAGACTTTCCCTGTTATGTTTCCAGAGTCCCATCACACAATTTCCCCCATTATTAACCTGAATACAGACTTACCTTGGAGGAAAATATTAAACCATTTTCAGTTCTCTTCCAGTTCTGTTTCTAAGTCTTGAAATATATTGTAATAGATTCCTAGAGATGGTTCTCAGCTGATTCACTCGTTTTGTTTGTAGCAGAGCTCCAGACTGGAAGTGTTTGAGCTGTACTAAGACCAGACTGCCTGCACCTGATCACTCTGTCTCTCTCCTGTCCACCCTGACAGCCTCTCCCAGGATGCAATTAATGGGCTCTGCACCTTCCACACCCCTGATAGACCCCATGGTTGGGTACAGGTGTGAAAAGCACATGCTAATGCTGCATTTCTCTCACAACTGTACATGGATCAGCCCCTGAAACCCCCAGGAGGCCTGGAAATGCTGGAATTCAAATGAATCTGTTTACCGCTTTCCCATCTGTCAGGTGGGTGTGAGAACCTGCATGTAACACAGGTGATTTAGGAGGAGTCACTCCAGAAGGTGAGTGGGAGCAGTGCAGGACAACATCTGGAGGCAGATGTTACCAATGCTGATTTATGGTTCATCAGGCACATTGTGGAATGGTCAGCAGGGTCTGGGTGCAGGATAAGGGGCATCCATGGACTCCCTGGGTGACCCCACAAGTGGAAAATGAAGGGATGGGGGAAGATGTCCTGGTCCTGAGCACAGAGAGCAACACTTGTGCTCCTGATGTCCTAGCAATGCAGTCAAACAAACAGGAAGGGAAGCTTTATATAGGTTTTCTCACAGTTTTATAGTTTAGCAAAACTCAAATGTCTCTTAAATGGAAATAATTTAAATAATGGTGATAAGTTAATGCCATGTTGGTTTTTTTTTTTTCAGGTTACCTAACTAGACGTTTACAGTGCAGCCCAAGGTGGCACATCCTACAGGACGTGTGCTCTGTCAATGGCAGAATTACACAATAAAGGTCAATGCAGAAGTACCTTCTCATAGATATTTATTGCAAAAATATCAGGAGGACCAGAACAATGCAGAAAGAGGGGAAACCTTCTAAATATCATCAAAAACTGAACGGAAAGTCTTATCCACCAAGCCACATTAAAAGGACATATATTTCTGTTTGAGAAATTAAGCAGTGTGAATCCTCAGATAGTGGTTTCTCTGAAATGCCATTAACTTATTAGGTTGAATTTAGGATGAAACTCAAAAACTTTGTTATTTTTAGCCCATAGGTGCTACTAGTCAGAATGATGCTTGGAAATATGGAGGAAAGTTATTGGTAAAAATTTGTCTGTGACCTTTGAGAGACTTTTCTTTGTGCAGAAGGAAATGGTGACAACTTCATGCATGAGTTTAAAACTCGTTCTCTCTGTCCAGCTGTGTTCTATGTTTGATTAATGGATTTTCAGTGAATGATTCCTAAGGCTCTTTGCTCTCTCTTGTCAAACAGCACACACACAGCACACTAAACACAGCTTCAGAAATGTATAAACAAATAATTAAGGATTTTGTGCTATATTTATTGAACATAAGGTAGAAGAGAGTGCAAAAAATCATTAGCTAAATTCCCTTTACAATATGCTGTAAAGTATAAAATCTACACAGTTTTCCATTACTTTTAAAAATAGTTGTTAGAGTAAGGAAATTAAAAAATGGTTTACATAGAAAAGTGATTAAAACATAAGTTTCTTTGGTTTCTTTCTGTTCATTTGTTTTGAGTTTTGCTTCTTAGTTTTGGTGCGTTGTTTTTGTTTGTTTGAGGTCTGGGGATTTTTTTGAAATTTTTTTTTTGTGACCATTCTCAAAGACTAAAGAATAGTAAAGATCAAGAATTTTATACTGAGCTTTGAAATGGATGGCACTGATGGGACTTAAATTGTTTCTGTGCCGGGTCTGGACTGTTTATGTGGAAATAGAACTCAGGGTTTTGCTTAGATCCTGGTACTCACCATGGAAGAGAGGAAGTAACTTTGATAAACAGGCATCATGACATCATCTTCATTAAATTTGGACTGGTAGTTCTTCACTAGGCTCTCTCATTCTGAAAGGTTTTTTTACTTGTTTTGCCAGAGTTTTGTTAATTCTGACAAAAATACGTGAACATAGAGAAGATAAAAAATAAAATCTTATATATTTCCTTAAGATGAAAGATAAAATCTTATATATTTCTTTAATTTGACAAATTACCCTGGGCTGTTATTATTAAACTTCATCATCAGTCAAAAAGTCAAATCACAGAGAAACATAGAAACACCTTATTAATGTAAATAAGACAAGTTACTACCTGTACATTTTTCTTCAATTACATTCAGTAATTATAATTTATTAATCTTCTCTATGAACACAAACTATGAATTCCAAACTTCACCTTTCCTTTCGTGTTTTCCCTGTTAAACATTAGTTTTTTCTTTCCTTGGGAAAAAATCCAATGCAAACCAAACCAAAAGGAAAAACAATTTTGCAGATAAAAGACATATTTTTTAATTTTTTTTTTTTAATGTGGGCTGAAGCAGAATCTCTTGGATTTCTTATAATCCATTAAAAATTACCAAAATGACGTACAAGTAGTTGATGAGAGATTTCAGGTATGTGAAGTCAGGAATATGGAATTAGCTATCAAACTTTGTCCCTCTATCTTTCAGACACACAATTCTGCAAAGACTCACCCTGTTTTAGTACAAAAAGCACAGGACACTTCAATGTCTTTGAATTTATGTTTGGAGTTGCCTCTTCCCCTTCCTTTTCCCCTTCCACCCTGAATTGCATATTTTAACCTCCCATGCTCCCACGGATTATATAAACCACTAGAATAGATGGTATGCAGATTTTTAGTACAGAAATCTGTTTCACACCATTGAATTTCATTAGTTTTATTGTGCCATTTTGGTCCTTTTTTGCAGGTTTTCTCTGGATGAGGAAGAAATTGATTCCTTGAAGGAAGATTAAAGCTTTTAACTTGATTTATCTTCTACTGGGCCTATTCTTGCCATAAAAGCAAGGAAAGAGAAACAGTAATTACTTTTGATAAAGGATATTGCTTAATCAAAAATGCATATCTGGAAAATGCAAGACTGTCCACCCCATATGACAGATTCAGCCTTTGTAACCCTGCATCCCCAAAAAGACTCAAAAAAGACATAAAAACCTCTCTTTCCCCAGCCCCCCCAGCTCAGTACAGACAGAACCCTGAGTCTGTTCAAGAAGAGGAGGAATAATAGCTTTGTAGAAGAAATTAAAAAATTATGGATGCTTTTAATAACAATTAATGAATGCAACCTGAGAGCCATTGATAAGAAATGAAAAAAACCAACAACCAGCTTTTCTTAAACTGATCTGTAGAAAAATTTATCTACTCTTTCCTATCATTGCATAATTCATTGAGAATCACACATATTTTCTAAAACCTTAAAGAAAAATATTGTGTCACGCAGGCTAGAAAACAATTCCCAGGCTTCTAAAAATTTGGTGAGCTTGGATAAGGAAATGTCTTGTCTTCTCTGACGACAGTGTCTAATGAGGCATTACTTTTGCTGTATAAGAAAATACAGACAGCAGCTGGTATTTATACATGAAGGAAAAGAGGATCATTTCTAGCTGTAGTCCCAGAAATATTGCTAAGCTGTCTTTAAAAGGAATAAAATTTGAGGGTGAGGCCCGTTGAAGGATGCGCTCTGCTTATGAAGGACTTGTTATTAGTTAATTTAGTTCTAGGTTAGCTGTAAGTGCCCAATAATTTGAATCAAAGATGTTAAAGTCTGCCCTCATCCAAGCACCTGAAAGAGCTGATCATTAATCTGGCAGTTCAGAAGGCAATTTGGCATTGTTCCTGATATTTGGGAGTGCAGTTGTATTTCTAGTGGTGATCAGAGTGTTTTCTTCCTCCTGTTGCCCTGTCGAGGAGGGCTCTGGAACAACAGATGCTCCTTGTTCTCTGAGGCTGAAGTAGTCTCCGCAGAGCAATTTTAAAAGTATTTATTGTTTAAGGTGTTTTCTTCCCTCTAATAGCTTGAGAACACTTAACTCAGTCACTGGGATAAACATTATTAAAGACTTATATCTGTATTTTCAGTGATGCGGGCTACAATAGAAAATAATCTTAGTGACAAAACACTGTTATTACTTACTTTAAATGCTTTACAGAAGCACTATAAATTGGTTTTCTGCTTCTTATTGAACAGAGAGAAGATATGGCAGTCTCTTCCAGCTTTAGCTTGCCATTTGTTCCTATTTGGATGATAATATTTGGGTAATTAGAAGTAAATAATTGAAGCAAGTTCTTTAATTAAAAAAAAAAAAGGAAAAGCCACCTTTGTTTTTCCCTCTCAGATAATATTTAGAAATTAAATATCACAGAGACCTACGTGTTTTCCTATACCATCATACAGCTTCTGCTAGAGATAATTCCTATGATTTTGTCACCTCAGCTCTTGCAGAAGTTTCCAGTGTAAGGGTCCCATTCTCCAGACATCCCTGCCCTGCATTCTGCTTGCAGGAAGCGTTTTAATGATGTGGAACAGTTTAATTTTATGGCACTTAATGGTCATTTTGTGGCATTTAATGGTGGTACAATCTAAATTTTGATGATATGTACAAGGGCATTTTGGATTTTACGCAGTACTTCCCACCCTGTCCTGGCCGGGAGGAGGCCACTGGTGTTCCCAAACTGAAAGCGACACAGCAGCACTGGGTATGGGTTGTACATGTCCAAGATAATAAAAGAATTGCCATTATTTTGGGCTAATGGACACTTCAGAAGGATGGATTTGTCCAAACGTGATGATACACCGATGTTCTTACACTGATCTTGGGATCAAAGGGTATCTTCCTAGCAAGGGATGGAATTAAGTAGTAAAAGCCATAAAAAGCTATAATGTGAGATTTTTTTTGAAGTGGAAAGTCTGGTGTGGGTCAGATGTCTTTCTTATCATAATTATGACCGCAGAAACTGAGAACCCTCTGACATCCAGTGAATCATTTAGGAGGACAGTGATTATATTTTTTAAGGATTTCTCTTTCTTTCCATTCCACTCCTTCCTATGCCTGCAGAAACAGAGGGTAACCAATAGATATTAATTACTTTCCCTGGGAAATGTTAATTAGGCAACTGAGTAAGTTCATAGTGTGATAAAACACATTTTAAAAAGTAACTTCTTTTTTTAAAGCAGATTTTTATCAAAATGCTCTCTTTCTTTTGATACTCAGAACAGGATCTGAACTCTCTAGATCAACATTATGGAAAATGCAAAGAAAACAATAATCTTGAATATCTAGACTACAGAGTTCATGCTAAACAGCTGACCTGATTCCATAAAAAATTTATGGAATTCCATAGTTCACTCTGCTTCTTAAGCCAAATATGGAGAGATATTGAAAGACAGATACACTGA
>VYZT01040610.1:0-14246 GCA_013400735.1 Pomatostomus ruficeps
AAGCTTGAAATAAATTAATTTAGCATGTAAATAAACTTATGAGTACTAATCTTCAGAGGGTTTTAGAAGTTTCACAACTTTTTAAATAACACTTGTTTGTTGTATAAAAGATTTTATTTGGAACTTCATGCAAAAAGAAGGGATAGTATCTGATGACCTTCAATTACATTTCATACCTGTGAAATTTCTACTTACTTTTTTTTAAAGGTCCTTAAACCTTCTCAGAAATGTCACTATCCAACATTAAAATATAATGGCATACATAGTTTACCAAATATTCATACTGTTACAATTTTATAAGCATACATTTATCGCTGACCGCTCAGGCTGCCCAGGAGCCTGCAGGCGATGGACTGCACTTGGCCAGATAGACCTGCTGTAGAAACGCAGTTTTTTATCTGTCTTTTTTGCCTAGCTGTTGGCTCTGCAGCCGATGAGGCAGAAGCAGCCGATAGTAAAGAAGCAAAGGCGGGAACAAAGAAGTGGAAGCGGACCCTTCCGTAGCAGCACCCATAGCTTTTTTGGAAGGGGATGGGCGATACGAGAAAGGACGATGGGGGGCAGTTACACTGAGCTTTTAAGGGGAATTGAAAGGGACGGCTACAAAGGGGAGGGTCCAGGATTCAACAAATCACAGGATGATGAGGAGTGACAGGTTTCCAATAGGTTCTGAACAGGGGAGGAACATATTTGAATTAACCAATCAACATAACAGAACGGCAGAACTTTCCAGCACTTGCTGAATTTTAAAATAACCTTATGAATATTAAAATAACTCTGATGGGGGGAAAGGGGTGGAACAGAGATTTTGACTGACAAGCTAAAATGCTGGAGGATCAGGGGATTCCCCAGCCATGCTTTCTCTATCTCTCTCAGACTCACTGTCCTGAGAGGAAAAATCATAGAGAAGGCAGGCTGGGTCACTGCCACATACATTCTAGTCTATATAAGCCACATTCAAATTAAATTCTGATAAGAGTTCTGGTCAATTACTTTTATTTCTGTTCCAGCATTTTACCTGCAACTTCCTGCGACATCTCTGTGATGTTCTTTCAGAGCTCATGCCGCTCACCCTGTATCACTCAAGAGCGCCTGTGCTTGTGAGGGCAGGTCTGGCACCTGCACAGGTAATGAAGCTTGGCCAGAGGTTTAGGCAGCTTTTATAAAGTTCAGTAAATTCTTGGTAAAGAATCAGTCCCTAGTTCTTTTGCTCTGTTCA
The DNA here is from genome assembly GCA_013400735.1 of Pomatostomus ruficeps. Classification (NCBI taxonomy): domain Eukaryota; kingdom Metazoa; phylum Chordata; class Aves; order Passeriformes; family Timaliidae; genus Pomatostomus; species Pomatostomus ruficeps. The sequence goes on from VYZT01040610.1 coordinate 1,220, forward strand.
AGCTAATTTTGAAACCAATAGTCAGGGATTTCAAAATGCATCTCAAAGGGTGTAGATGTTATTTCACTCCCTTTTTCTTTTTAATGTAAGGGAAGTAGTGTTATAAGTAATTCCAGCGAAAAACTTGCCAGATCCAATTTATAATTGATTTAAGATTTATTAGCAAGCAGCAATCAAACAAACACAGTGCTGGGGCGGCCGAGAAGAGTCTCGCTCCACCAACGGCACGCGTTTTCCCTCTCCAGCCCCCCTTCCTTTATAGCCCTTATTTCCGGTTTTATGTGGCGTCCTCACGTATCTTCTGCGGCTGCACCTCCTGTTGCTAGGTGGTCGTCCTGGTCATTCTGGTGGTCGAGGGGATGAAGATAGCAGTCTTCCTCTTGGTGCCTGTTGCTCAATTCTATTCACAATTTCCTTATTAGGACATTTTACCTTACTTGTCTACTCAGCAGGATATCCTCTTGCACGCATAGGATGTTGCTTAACCGGTTTGATTAACAAAGAAGTTCCTTTGTTTATTACAGTAGGAAAACAAGGAGGTACCTTGTTTAACATCACACAGCAGATTCATAGGAGAGTTGTGAATAGTTGCCAGGAGTACTAGTCTGGCACTCGAGTCCTCAGACTGCACTGTCTTTAACAGTTTGAGTTCTTCCATTATTTATACTTACTCACAAAATGACAGTATTCTGCAATACTGAAGAAATAAGTTAGTCAACTTCCTGCATTTTGCAAACATCAATTAGAAGCAAGTATTTTGCCAGAGCCTAGAGATGGTTTTCTTTCCTGAAATACTAAACCAAGAATTTATAATAGAGTTATTCGTGTGTGCAAAAGGACAGACTAGGCTACAAAATCTCCAATAAAACTCAAATTTGCAGCATCTGAATTACAGTATGTTGATTCTTCTTTCTGTTAGTGATAAAAGGATGAAAAATTTGCAGCTTGATGTATCAGTAATATCAAAGAATAATGATACAAATAATATAAGTAATATAAGATCGTCAATAAACCTTGTAAGATAATAAAAGTTATATTAATGAAATGAGAAGGAATTGAGGTACATTCTCATGCTTACATGACATTTCAGTGTCCTTTGAAGCACATATCAAAGATACCTTGAGAAAATAATATGCACTAAATGACCACTCAAGAGTTGTTTCAATGCCTCATAAGACAACAATATAATATTTATTTGTTTGTGTTTGTTTGTTTGTTTGTTGCGTGCTATAGGTAGTAGTGCAAGAAGTAATGCAAGTAATCCAAGAAGGATTGTTCTGAGTTTCAAATGAACTATTTGGCCTGATAAAATACTGGGGGATTTTTTTCTTCTGAAGAACTGAAGAAAAATATTGCTTACATTTCAGAATTGAAACAAATTAAAATAGGTGTTTCTTAAACAATAAAAATATGATTCTTCTCTAAACTCACATTTCAGTGGAATATAATATATATTAGACCATTCAGGAGAAAGAGAGAATTCACTGGTTCTCCCACTACCATTTTTTATTTTGTTTTACTGCACTTCATCACAGTGTTTCAAACGAGAGGCTTTTATATTGTAAGAGAAGGCAATGCTTTATAGCTTACTTTTACTGCTATTAAGATTAATCTATCACTTGTTCTGTCGATTGTATTTGACGTGAAGCTTCTTACACTTGAATATTATCATGTGGTGACAGATAATTCTGCTTGTTTGTGCCATTTCCTGCTTTGCAGAGGCTTCATTATGAAGTGTCTCATTATTAATCACCAGCATTAGCTATTATTTTTGTATGAGATAGGCTTAAAAAAGGGAAGAACACCTCCAGCAATAACCAAACCTGTTGATGAATGTGGAAAGGATGAAAGGAAAAATGTCTTCTTAACATCACATTGAAATGGTGGCAAAAATTATTTCCTGAAGAGACAGGAAATAGCAATTTGGTGGAAGCAGAAATATACTGTGTTGTCTTGAGTTTTGCAGTTTTTCAATGTTTCTCTTTGCTGTAATACTTTCTCACGCATGCTGTTATAAACATGGCCATGTTTTTGCTAACTATCCATGTTTTTGCTAACTGTCCTTGTTGTTTTCATTCCATTCTCCTAGGCGGAGACTTGTAATAGATTTGTCTTTGACCAGTGTGATTGAGAGGTAGTAATTTCTACCTCCAATCCACGGTGATTTCTAAGAACATATAAATAAAGGTCAGAGGGTTCTGCCCTCTCCTTTTTTGCCCTCTCTCTTTGGCCTCTCCTTTTGCTCACTCATTTGGCTCTCCTTTTTGGCTCCTCGGCCTAGTCAGCTACGTGTGTTTGTGTCCGTGCCTGTGCAGTGCAGAGACATCCACAATACTGTAAATGGAATACCTACTTTTCACATTTCTTGACTTGTGCTTCCATCAAAATTGCAGATTAAATACACATGGATGCATTAGGTACACTTTAAGCACCATAAAGTAGCACATCTGAAAATGCTATTATTTTTGTGGGAAATAGTTGTGGATCCATGTGGCAATGTAATTCATTATTATTGGTGTACTTAATTCTAAGGAATGCAGATGTGTTTCGATTTGTGGAATTCTTTGTGCAATGCAATGATAGGCATAGGGTTGTGTGAAATACCACTACTGCGACCCTTTTCATTTTTCAGCTATGGAGCATTAATTGGAATTTAAGATACAGTGCCATGACTCTCTGTTCAAGCTGCTTAGACAAATTTCTGTAGTGGTTGCAAGGGAATTATTTTGATGATATACGCTAGAGTGACTTGTTAATCTTCTGGCAAATACCTGAGAAGCTTCTTTGGGTTTATAAATGGTAGCATGACATGGCATTTCAGCACATCTGGGCTAAAATTGAAAAGCATCACACACTTTAGCAGCTTGAATAACCTTTCTGAGCTTAGATAGTGTCATTCTGAAGGGTGAATAAGAAGTGTAAAATCTTCCAGAGTACAATTTCTGCTGAGATTTAGCACACATGGTTGGCTACTACTCATGGATTTGTACAAGCTTCACTCTTTCTGCCACAGTGCAACAACCATGTCTTGAAGTATGCTGATTATAATTTTATTGTATATTCTGATATTACCTCCAAAGGATAAAAGCCCTCTAAAAAGAAGCAGATGGAATGAAGAACACAAGAATGCAACAACACAAATTTGTAAAATAATTCCCTCTACTAATTTACATAAGATTCTCTGTAGAATGTGTACTCTGTGAGCTAGAAAAGCCAATGACTCAGCCACTGCTCCTTTTTTTTTTAGATTTTAAATATTTTCTGCTCTCTGGATTAACAAGGCTCTCTTGTAGTAAATACCAGATTATCATCTGCTAATATCTCCATAGGATAATGTTGGCAAACATGTGAAGAAATGGATATGGAGAACACAACACAACTATATGCCTCTTGTCCCTCTTTAAAAATATCAGACCAAAAAGACCTGAGTGAGTACCAAAGGATATCCAATGATTGTTTCCATAAATAAATTATTGCACAGTCATCTTCAGTACATTCATGACCACTCTGTAAGCCCTCTTTGCTCCTGCGCTCTAGATAAAGGGTTCATAAGGCATGTCTGTGAGCTAAGCCTAAAACCCTAGAGATGAGGAGATACTCTCTAAAATCGCGATGTAATTTATAGCTCTAAGACTGAGAGGCAAATCTTTGTTTTGATAATTCAATGGATAAACTCTTAGTTGCAGGCTTGCTCCAAGTTAAGACCTTAAGTCAGGTTGCTCCTTTGGAAATACAACTACAAACTGCTGAGGTGCTTTAAGATACTGAAATGAATTGAATTCTTTCATGATCAACACTGGGAGATTTAGCTTTTTTAGTATCTTTTTATATTCAGATCTATCCACAGTCTATACAAATCAAGGTAATAATTATAGGTTTGGCATGAAGAGTTCCTTGGGTTTTTCTTCTGTCATTTGTGTCATTGGTTTATTCCTGATAACCATTTTTTGCCTTTTTGAATCCAGTTCCAGGAATACCTGCTCAGACAGAACTGGAGAAATGTGTAAAATCCATAAATTTTGCTTAGAACTCTGTCCTACTCACAGCATTTTTTTAAAAAAGTGTCTTACAGAAGAGCTGCTGCCAGACATGGAAGGCTAATGCTGACCGTATCTCCAGCTAACAGTGATAATGACACCTAACGAGCTCCTTAGGATAACAAGAAGTTTGTATTGATTTTTCAGACGATATATTTCATGTAAATACTTCTGATTATAACATGACAGTGGACAACTTGTGTAATGATGTTTTATGCATCATTCCAGTCTCAAAAACCTTAACATGATTGTTATTTTTGGAAACAAACTAATGCCATTAGATATTCACAAAGTGGGTCACAAGCTAATTAATAGTCCCAAGAAGTGGCAAATTTAATTAACACTAAGGATTTCTTCCCCTGTAAATACAGTTATGTGACTGGAATTCTGTAGTTGGATGAACGTAAAAAATGTATGTATAGCCCAAGAGCAAAGCAGAGAATTATTGCACACCTTGCTAAACAGTGGCCTATTCAATAATTTTCAAATGGAAATGGAAGTAAGAGGCATACTACATTGAAAGTAGACTTAATTATCAACATTTGAAAATGAAATTTTAATGAATGAGTTCAGTGATAACTTGAGCCATAAAGCAGAAGGGAATCTGCTTTCCAGAAATTTAGAGACTAGAGAAAAAGTACTTTACCCTGTATTATATGCTATAACATAGGACTGAAATGTCTTAGGTGTAAGTAGATTTGGAGACTTTCCTTTTTCCTAAAAGGAAAAGAGGAGTTTTTTAGTACTCTTGCAAGAAGAGTCATGAGAGCTCTAAGTGGGATTTAAACAGCAGTTCTCCATTGTCTTCATGGTGCAATTTTTTTCAGCAATGTCACACATTGAAGTAGATTAAAAAGTATAGAATGGTTATCTTAATACTGTTGGAAAATAAAGATGCAACACTCAAATTGTAGGATTTGAAACCATGGGGTTTTCTACTTAAGACTGACCCTTATCAAATGGATATTATTTACCTGGATAGGCTTCTTGCCTATAAATGATGGTTACATGCATAGTCAGATGGAAAGCTTATTCTTTTAAGTTAAGATATCCAGTACAGTGTATGCTGTCCTTTTTTTCTGTATTTTAATCCCTGATACACATAATCAAAGTAGCACTTTGAAGCCATGCATTGAATGATTTAATGTAAAATTTAATGATTTAATGCATCGCTGCATTACTTGTCAGAGATACAGCAGGGAGCCTCTTTAGCATAACACAGCAAAGGGCATAATAATGCTAATAAGAGTAGAGGAGTGGGAAGAGTTAAAAAGAATGGCTTCATTTCTCTACAAGCCAAAATTTGGCAGAAAGATAGGGGAGGTTAGCAAATAAGTCTGTACTATTGGGAAGCTGTAAGGGACCAACAGGAATGGACAACAGCAGGTCAGAAGCCAGATCAGCCATGAATTATCCTCATACTCCATAACACACAGATTCTTGATCTCATGTTTCTAAAAGTCCTGATGTCAATTTTTATGGTTACTTCTTTAGATCTAGTTCAGACAATCAACAGACAGATCCTGCAACCAGAAATACTAGATCTCAGTTGTGATCATCAAAATGAAAATGGCAATGAGTTCTTGAGGACTCAAAATCTGAGCTAGAGTCTGGAGAAGAGATACAGAGTACCATTCAAACGAGATGGGTAAGGTCATTTTGTACTTGATTCAAATAAATTAATAAAGGATAAAGTCTTGATCTATTTTTTTATGCTAAAAATATATAATGCCTCAAATGAACCTATATGTATACAGTTTTAGATCCCTAACAATGGGGAGTAAAGTGTCTCAATTTAACAATGAAAATGGATAAAACATTAGTACTGTAGCTTCTTAAATGCATTAACTTGCATTGCTGCATGCAAAATATGTAACAATGAATAGTTACTGCATATCAGACAAAGTTAAGCTGCAGTAGCTTGCTCAGAAATGTAAGCCCTGGAATTTGCAAGTGATTCAAAGGTGCAGGCTGGTGTCAATACATTGAATGACATGAGTTGGAAAGGGGAACTGCAGAAAAAGGGTAGCAGCCTAATGGCAATGTCAGGTCATGAGACTGAATGAACAAGGGGCATGTTGTTGGAAATAAAGCTTGCGTCAAGTCCTGTGTCTTGGTAGGAAGAATTGATTTGCAGTTAAAGAAGAGTTAGAGGCAGAATTTGAGTTGTAAAAGTTCAATTGATTGGGTTGATTGGGACAAAACATAACTCAGTCTCTATTTCTGGCCCATGTACAAGAATATTTCTGAAGTAAAATTTGACAGATTCCCTTAGGTTCCAGAAGAAAGGAATGTGCTATTAGATTATCAACAAATTATACTCAAAACTTGGGAGAAATGCCTACAGAGCTTATCATAACAATATTTTGCACTGTATCTGAAAAAAAAAAAAGAAATTCAAAAGGTACTCAAACATTGCCATTATTTCTGCTGGTGAAAACCTCATATCTTTATCCAAAAGAACTGCCTCTGGACACACCTTCAAATAGGGGCTCTGCAGTTCCCCTGAGATGCCTGAAGGGAATTACTGACAGGGAACTTCTCCAGGGTGAATTGTTATCAATCTTGCCACCTTGTCAAAGGCGCTGAAAAGACCCTACAGAGTTGTGCTGGTTATTATTTCACTGAAACACTTCTACTTGGAATGAAATTTGTTCCTGAAGTACAAATAAACTTGTGCATGTACAGCTAACCATACTTTTCTACCTGAGCTATTAGTTACTACTTCAAGCAATGTGATTTCTCTTCGTCACACTTTGTGGAGGTATTTTACTCCCTGTGTGTAGACAGTTCTCATAATCCCGAGGCAGAAGTGAACACAGCACTAGAAGGAAAGATAATTGTCATAATTATTTACAATCTGTGTGTGTGACCAGCTGATACGTTGCATTTCACAGTTTTCCAGATGTTGTGCCAGTTCTGCCAGGACTTAGTTGACAAATCCTTCTGCAACATTAGATCCAATATTATGAAATATGTTGTTTGTACAACTTCCAAACTATTTTTTTCTGTGGGTTTTCAGTCAGACTGCTACCATAGTCATATTTCTAGAGCATGCTGAGAACATTGAAAGGACTTGGAGGTTAGAATATATTTAATTTAACACAATTTAGTGTAATAAAATCTATATGAGAAAAACCTTATGAATAAGGATAACTTAAAGGCTGTGATCAAGTAGAAAGGCTTTGGAAAAAAATCCTTCCTTCTGCACCAGGTCCTTGAAAAGCTCTTGTAAATGGTTGCAACCATTTTGCAATCACATCTGGATTTTTGAAAAATCACTTTTCTGCTAGCGTTAAGTTAGACCATGTCTGCTGTCTGCCCTTTTTGGAGTCTTTCAGTTCAGGTTGTACTGGAGAATTCTGACTTGCCTGTTCTCAGCTTTCATTGCTTTCAGGGAAAGAGCCATCTCTTCCAAAAGGGATCTTCTCCAATTGAACCACAAGCCCTTCAGTGAAGACAAACAAGAAGACACCTTTTATTTTCCTGCCCAGCTGACTATTTAAAAAGGACACAACCTATAGTCTCTAGTAACAAATAAAGGAATTTTGCTGTTGGCTGGCTATACTAACAAGGAGGTTTAAAAAGATAACTGCTAATTTCATTCACTGTGCTGTGAAATAAAAGTATGAGATTTTAATATCTTTCAGGATATAAATGCCTTTCTTGGATTTATTTTCAGTGGGTTTACAGAAGTTATTGAAGGAGAGTGACAGACAGAGGTAGTCAAACTCTTGACTTAGTGTCTGGAACAGCATAATGAAGATTGAATTTTTAAGTTAACCTCATATTTATCTTCTACATCTTAAATATTTCTATTCATATCTATTGTTATTGTCCTACTTCTAATGCTGCAATGCATTTTATTCATACTTTGCTCTGCTTAATTGTCTTTGGACTTATATATTACATATGTATAGTTTTTCTATTATAAAATTATCATTAAAATTTTGGTGTGTTTAGTGAGGAAAAAATTAGTGATCTGTACATACACATACATTAGTTATCTTCTTCATTTGTACCCACCAGTTGGCCACATATAGTTACCACATAAAAGTCTCAGTTTATAACAGAATCATTCCATTCCCTATTTATATAGAAGACTGCATGCATTCACAAGGAATAGTTACTAGGTCTCCTTTTCTATATGGAAGCTGTATGTATTTCTTTCTCTCAAATCACTATACTATGAAGACTCAGTCCAGTTTGCTCACATAAATTATGAATATGATTTTTTTTTTATTCTTTTTAGGGTAACTCCAATGGACACTGCTAGTGCACTGTGTGATGGTCTGCCTCATCCATGAAGTACCCAGACCTTGAACATTTTCAGGGCATGGAAACTATCCAACTCTTTAAAAAGCACTAGAACCTCTACAATGACACTTCACTATTCCCTTTTATTCAGCTCTACTGTACCAAAAAGAGCCAAGTCTTGCTTTCAGGCAGTCTGGTACAGAATTCCTCTGACCCATCTCTGCAAACAAATAAATGCTGGTTCTAATGCCTCAGGTCTATTTGTCTGACGAGGTAGAGAGAAGAAATAAGCATGGACATACAGAAAGCTCTTGAGTTACTCTCACATGACAGGATTTTGCTCTCTGCCTGCCCATGTCAGGGTCATGAAAACTTGGGATTACTAAACAAAAACTAGAAAGAGATTTTAATACACATGCAATAATGACAAAATCTACTCTAAATATCAGGGCCTTTTTAGTAAAACTGATGTTTTGTTGTAAGAGAGTGTTTGCTAAATGAAAAAAAAAAGTCAAATGACTTCAAGTGTCTACCCAATTCAGAATTTCAGAAAGGAAATATTCTCCTCAGTAGGCTACTGTTACTGTCTACTTTCTCAAGTCTTTCAGAGGAGGATGAAACAGGACAGGCAGGTGTGTGTTGATGACAAAGACTCAGAAATGAGACTGCAGTTGTGCTTCTGTTTGTAGGAGGTATAGACCAAGAATCACTTAATCCTAGACATAAAAGATTTTTTCTTGCAAACTCTTAGATAATCCTTCAACCAGATGTCAGCAGCAGAATAGTTTCAAATAGATAACTGCTTATCTAAACCCACCATCAGTAGTGGCTTACTTTTCTGTTCTTGTTATTTGTGTTCAAGGTGTTTTTTCCTTCACATAGAGCAGGAAAACAAATAAATAAATAAAACAAAGATACTCCTCCAAAACCCCTCTGTGAATTACCTTTTCCTGAAATGTGATAAAACTGAGCTGCTTTCACAGACTGTGTTTCAGTCTATGGAGGCCCTATCATCTCTTTGTGTGGGAGGAAGAGTCTGTGCTCTTGAAGCTGTTCTCACCATCACACATTCTGTGGACAGAGAATGTGATCTGTTCTTCCAGCCTTGTAGAAAAGGGTGTGAATGGCAAATCCTGCAAGGTCAATCACTTTCTCCCTGGATGCCTACAGGGTGTGAAGGTTGCAAGCTGGAGCAATTCATGCTGAGCTGAAGTGGAATGAGTCCCCACATGACCATTCTAGAAGCTATTAGTGCATGAGGGTTTCTGGTAAACTAGCATTCTGTAAATAATTTCCGAATCAGAGATGGTTTCTATATTTTCTTTCTTTATGCCTAGGAATATTGACATGTCCCCAGGGACTGTAAAAGCCCAAGTATAACACTTACCTGCTGCGGTGTTTCTCCTAAATGTGAGCTTAAGGGTTCACCACTGTGACAAACAAGAGTTACTCTCTTTTTCTGAATGTTGTTTCTTCACTTACAGAACTTGCTTTTTCTTGTTGAACTTTTAACTTTGAAGTGATGCTTCAACTGTATCTTTAAATACATTGGTTGAAAAAGTTACTTTATCTCATATTTAAAAAGGCAATGGGCAAAGCTTTAGATCTTTAACCTCTATAGTTGCCATTCTCTGATTTCACTTTCTTAGATGGAATTCTATTGAGTTCAACAATGTCATTAAGATTCAATCTTAGGAATTTTTGTAATTTTGATTGTACTAATCCTCTGCCCCCTACCCCCTATAAGTAAAATATGTAGTTTGGAGCATTTTAGCTCAAGTTAGGGAGCTAATGATGATATTTCACCTTAAGGTAGGATTAGTCTGAGAACTTTACTTCTGAAACTTTGTCTCTCCTTCCTTACTTACTGTACTACTGTGTACATGTGCACTCCTTAGGATATGAATATATTAAAAATATTCAGATACTATAACTAATGCATGATTTAAGAAACATGTCTGTTTCTTCAGGGAAAAATATTTCTACTATTGTGCCTTCTCAGTGCATGGCAAAAACCCAACAACCCATAACACTTACTCTTTTCTAGCCATCAGTAACATTCATTTGGTCTGCTTCACATGATGCGTTGTGTCTCAAAAATTTTTGAGAATTTTTTTTTTCCCTACAATCAACATTTGTATTGTTTTCTTACCTTCTAGGCATGGTGAATGTTTACAGTTTGCTAATATGATGGCTTTCAACTTTTTATAAATTGATTTATCAAAGAAAAAGAATAACCATGCTAGTTACATACAATATCTTTTGTGCAGTTCTTGTTTTGTTTTTCCCTCAGGATCTACTTCAGGGTTAGGAATTTGATAAGGTTTGTGTAATGAGAAATGGAAATATGCTTATTTAGTTCATAAATTATATGACAGTTACTTGATACTTGGCAGCTTCATGAGATAGACAGTGTCATATCAGACCCTGAACATGCAACATAACTAGATCAAAAGCTGTATCCTTATACAAACCCACAGAATAAATTACAGACAAATAATTTCAGAAAATGCAGTAGTATTTCTTGGTTGTAGTTTGTGGGGATCTGTTATAAAAGTAAAGAAGCATACCATGAGGTTGAATGTTGTGAACCTTTCAGGATATTGTATGAAGTTCAGCAGTGTCCTCAGATTATTCAGCCTGAGTGTCTGTGACAAGGATGTGCCTGTAATGATGTGTCTTCAGAGTCCATCAACAAGTACAACATGAACCTTGCATAAGTGCTGATCCTGCAATGCCAAATATTGGTCTATGAAGCAATTGAGAGGATAGGTTATCACCACATGATTAATATTTTCCTCCTTTTTGCACTGGTACTTATTTGCTTTTAAGTCCAAATTCAGTATTATATATGTCTTTGATTTCTATTTTTTAAAGATCCTATTGGTGGTTTGATACATTAGGCCATGACACATTTGGTGGGAGTAAGAGGTAATGATAGTTGCAGTCTTGAAGCATCACCATTCCTTAGTTCAATTCTTACCTTTCCTTTTCAAGGATTATATAAATTTGTATTTTCCAAAGAAACAACAAAAAGATGTTAAAAATTAAATTGCTTCATGATTCTTTCCAGCATTGCTTTGATAAGCTATTATAATAATATAAACACCTTAATTGTCACTCTTTTGATCATTTTGGTACCAAGAAATGCATCAAGAGATGCCAGTGCCTGAAATATCCCAGACTTGATTGCCCTTTATAAATTTCCTTACAGTAGTGTTGCTACAGTAAAGGTTGTGTCAGCAGTTTCATTATAATGCCATTCTTCAAGCGGGGATAACTCAACTGTAAAGGCTGCTATAAGCTCAGCAAGGTCACAGTTCTCAAGGCCACTTTATCTAAATTATCAAAATACTTGATAAATTAAAGTAATTCAAGTAATAAAAATGTTTATAGTTACTCATGAAGAACATATAGTTAAGAATTCAAAATTATCTGTTGTAGTTGCTTCTTCATTTTCTAGTCTAATCCCTTTTCAGATGTCTTTTATAACTGCAATATTTTTACATATTTTAATTCCAGAGCAAAGCAGAAAACTTCACTCATTATTCTTAGTAAAACCACTTACAGTCTTCTAAACAATAAACACTTCTGAATGGAAGCTGACCACTGGTGTTCTTACTTGGACACAATATTTCATGTAGCTAACCATCACTTTCTGTACTGGCTAAATATATAATCTTTCTGTGTGTTTTAACATCCCAAACATAAAGACAGAATATTGTAGAGGATAGTGAAGAAATGTTTTAAGAGTTAAATTTAATCATCATTGTTGATTAGATATCAAATGTCCTGCATCAGATTTTAATGACAATTTTAATAGACTGAGATGATATTTGAGGATTTATTTAATAAACATCCAAACACAGCCACCAAAAGAAGTTTTCAAGGGTTGAACTCGGTCAAACCTGAAGTACTTCCATAAGGCTCTAAAAAGCTTGCAACTGTATATACTTTTGCAAATTATTTTGATGAATGATGTCTGACACCTGTAAAGAAAAAGATGTGTTGTTTTTATTCTTGGTTTATCCCTGAATTGATCTTCAAAGTAATACTTAAATCTAACTTTTGGTCTCTCAGAAGCCCTGAGTGGATCTTACCTATGTTTCAAATAAGCTTCTGAAAAGGTAATGCATTTTTTAAAAATATCTAAGCTGGACTGTTGTGACATTCTCAGAAGCTCTGCTTGATCACTTGATCAATAGGCTTTTGATAGTTTGGTGGTCTCATTACATGCACTTCCACATGAGTATGGCATAAATTCTGGAATCTTATTGACCACATTAGAAATATTAGACAAATTTGACTCTAGAGAAAATGCCCAAATTGACCCCCCCTAATGATGTGACCATAGACTACAGGTAAATGATGTAGGAAAATGAACTCTTTTTTCTTATTTCAGTTTGAAACTTCTACTCCTATAAAAAGAGCTTTCGGTGTATCATGCAATGAGAAATCTCATGTCTTATACCTATGTAGCACACTTGATTGATTCTCAAATCAGTTTAACTGCTCCGTTTCCTGGAACTGATTGCATGTGAGTAGCTTGTCTTCCACACAGTGTCACCTGTGAGAAACACTCAGATATCAAGTGCCTTATAAGGAAGCACTGGAAGGATGTGGATGGACCTGAAGCCACATGTGAAGGTGATATCAAAGCAACATAACAGTGATCATACAGACTTTATCTGTAAAATATTCTATGGATTTAAGTGTATGAATAAATCAGCCTA
>VYZT01040618.1:1437-33094 GCA_013400735.1 Pomatostomus ruficeps
CGCTCCAATGTTGGCACCTCACCCACGGACTGCGGGTGGCTCTGCATCCCTCATGGACCCCATGGACTGCAGGGGGGACACCCCGCCTCACCATGGGCTCACCACGGCCTGCAGAGGAATCTCAGCTCCAGAGCCTGGGGCACCTCCTCTCCCTCCTTCTCCACTGACCTTGGTGCCTCCATGTTGTTTTCCCTCACATGTTCTCACATCCTCCTCCTTCTCTAACTAAAAGCAGCTGCGTCTGCATTTTGTTTTGATTTTTCCTTAAATCTGTCATCACAGAGGCGTAACTAACCTTTCTAATTGGCCCAAACATGGCCAGTGGCATGTCCATCATCTTCAGAGCCATCTGAGATTGGCTCTGCAGGAAATGGTGAAGAACTCCAGAAACTTCTCACAGGAGCCATCTTTATGGCCCCCTCCTCTCTACTAAAACCACAACAAGGGCCTTTCTGCAGCATTCTCTGTTTGTGACCTTTGCATGGGAATGTCCATCTGAAAAGCCTTCCTGCACAGTCGGGAGAGCCAAGGAACCAAACACAGCCACGCTCCGCAGCTCTGACCACGGAGCAGACGTTTCCTGATGTGTTCCCAGTTCAGGCCTGGCTGTGGCAGAGACTGCTCCCATTTCCTTGGCTGGCAGCATTTCCTCACAAACAGAAAGCCAACCAGGTGGCTCAGCTTTTTATGGCAGCCAATAAATCCCAGGCTGGGGCTCTCTCAGGGGCTTTCCATGCTGAGATGACCCCACTCCTCTCCCAGCCGCTCCCTCACTCCGTCTGCTCTCTCATCCTTTTCAGCTGAAAATGCAGAAGGAAATTGGTGGGTTTTCCTGACTGCTGGATGACCTTTTATATTTATGGTTATGGACTTTCTCTGCTGGAATATATTTTTGATTGCAATGAACCTAGCGTTGACAGTAAGTATTGAAATTAATCAAGTAACTAAATAATGGTAAAAGATAAGCACTTAAAGTAACCATAAGACAACCATAAGACACTAAACAAATCACACATTTCTAAGAATCACCCACCATTATCCTGCATTTCATTCCAGCCCTTCTGTTATAAATTTTGCATTTTAATAGAATCACAGAATCACAGAATCACAGAATGGTTTGGGTTGCAGGGACTTTAAAGATCATCTTGTTCCATCCTCTGCCACGGGCAGGGACACCTCCCACTGTCCCAGGGTGCTCCACGCCCTGTCCAACTTGGCCTTGGGCACTGCCATGGATGGGGGCCCCACAACTTCTCTGGGCACCCTGTTCATGGTGTGAAAAATCACAGAGTGATTTAGTTACCCGAGTGCATGACCTGAGTGGCCCTTCCAACCCGAAAAAGGCATAAAACCCTCACAAAAGGCAGTTTACACCCTTGCCCATGGTGGTGTAGTTGTTTTTCTGATTGGACAGTCCAATGGCTGTGTGAAGACTTCAGAGCAGCCAGAGGATGAGCTGAAAGAGAACAAGAATATGTTCAGTTTACTTGTAAAAAAGCAAACAGATGTGAGAAGACAAATGAAAAGAACATTAACTTCATTAATTCAGGCATACCCGTGGAAAATAAGTATTTCCAGATTAAAGTTTCCCTCTTCCTTACACTGAAGGCCCTTTGGTATCACTTTCCCAGCAGTATCACTTTCTCAGTGGTCAGCCATATTTCCTAGGATATGCTATTTAAATATTTTCTGCTTAGCTTTCCATTCCTCAGCTGAGGATCTGGCCCAAAACATCCATCTCGTGGAAAAGGAGCTAGTCAGGTTCAAACACACTCCCTTCCCAAAACACAGAAGCTCCTGTTATCTCCCTGTATTTTCTCTCCCTTCATGACTCTCTCCAAGTGAGATTTGCCACTCAAGTATGGAGGAATAAACGTTTATTTCAGTTGCTCAAACACTACCACTAGAAGAACAAAGAAAACCCAAACATAAGCAGTTGCCAAAGGCTTCCAGACATGCATAGCACAGAAAATGCTCTCCTGTCTGAGGGGAGGTGTGGAATGACAAGTCTTTTATCGCCAGAGGTCAGTGGGCAGGCTGCTCCTGGTCACAGTTAATCAGATATTCAGCAACATTAGCACCTGTACTGTCA
Organism: Pomatostomus ruficeps; assembly: GCA_013400735.1. Classification (NCBI taxonomy): domain Eukaryota; kingdom Metazoa; phylum Chordata; class Aves; order Passeriformes; family Timaliidae; genus Pomatostomus; species Pomatostomus ruficeps. The sequence continues at coordinate 3,530 of VYZT01040618.1, forward strand.
GTGACTGCCTGCCAAGGGAGCTGGCATGCAGAATCGAGATGGCTGTTAGGAGCTATTAACCAAACAATTTGAGAAATGGGCTATGGAACCACCCAAAATGTGGCAAAAAGGAATGGACGAGGCAGGAACCCAGAGCAGAGAGGGCACGAGAGGGACATGGCTGCCTTTGAAGGGCAGCTGCTGGGTAGCTCGGCAGCAGCTGCAGGAATGTCACACACGCTGGTAAATACACCCCACTTTCAAAGGTAAGCCACAGCCTGGGGTCCCACAGAGCTGAACTGGTGACATCAAAGCTCCTGGCTGGGGGGAACGGCCAATTTGCCTTTCTTTTCTCCCAGATCCATGGGCTCTTTCATTGCAGCACAACTGCCTGCCTGAGGAGCTGCGCTTTGTGAGGATTCAGCGCACGCCTTCTGCAGGGAAATGGTTCACAATGAGTTGTCAAAAGCCTGGAGAGGAAAGATGAGGGGTGCAGGGATGAGGTGAGCATCCCTCCTCCCAGGAGACTGACACATAAATGCAAAAACCAATCCTTCTCTCTGCCTTCCTCACTGTACCCCGAACCAGCCATGCTGCTCCAGTGCTATTCCTCTGTGATCCAGGCTTGCCTAGCTGGGGAAAATAAACCTGTCTCAGGAGATGCACATCATGTGGGAGTGGATTTCCAGCTGCTAGAAGCTCTGGAACATTCTGGGGTGTGTCCTGTGTCCACCTCCACCAAAGGGTGTCCTGGGGTGATTTTTATGCTCTGTATTTTTTTTTTTTCCTATTGTCTGCTTAAGCCCAGGAATGGCTCCTGTGACCTTGAGCTAGCAGGGAGAAACCTGGCATGGTTTGTTTTTATCTCTTTGAGATAAAGCGCAAGTTTTTTGTTTTTTTTTTTCTTGCAGTAGTCTGTCCAGCTGTGAGTTAGGACAGAGGTTTTTTTTCTTTCCCCTTGCCGCTGGGATCGCAGTTTTGTTTTGGGTTTTTTTTCCTCCTTTTCTTGGACTGTTCAGCTTGTTTTTCTCCTATCTGAAAAAATCAGACCTTCTCCGAGGGAGACAGTTGGCAGGACCCTCGCCAGGAGCTGCCGGATCCCCTGGCCCAGTTGGGCCGAACCTTCAGGAGGAGCGGGACCAGCGAAAGGAGAGACTGATAAATCCACCATCTTTCTCCACAGCAGAGAAGGTTTATTGTCTAATATTATTCAAGTTTTGTTTTGTTTTGTTTTGCGTGCCTGCGTGCACCTTGCTTGTTAACTAAACAGTTCTTTTTCACTTCCCTCCAAGAAGATTTTAATTCCGAACCTTGGCTGGGGAGAGGGGCTGTCATTCTGCCTTTTTAGAGAAGACACCTTTTCAGAGTCTCCTCCCAAAATTTGTCTCAAACTGGGACAAAGGTTTACAGTCCTACTACAACCAGAAAGCAAGCAGGACCCTTGGTGTACCTGCTCCCCACCTAACAAAGCCTAAATGAAGGCACTGATGGAATTAAAGCACTCAGTGCTGCAGGGAAAAACTCTCACCTCTAAGGCAAAAGTAATTACTAGTGAATTTATTCAATTGTGATCTTCCTCTTCCCTGTTCAAATTTCATCAGGTGCAGGATTTGCCCTTAAAGGTGTTTTCCAACCTTATTGATTCTTGACAATTAGAACATTCTTAAGTTGTTTACATTAATAATTGAAATGTTTGGGCTCTTTTAGAGAGAATTTATTTTCTGTCACTGAAGGAGGAGCCATAACATTTATAGACCCTGGCTTATGCTTGTTTGTGCCAGGAAATGCAGCTTTTGCAACTTTCATTTTGATGAAACTTTTACAGTTTGTTTTATGAGAATTTCCAAATGTGTCTGTTAGTTACCAAGATTTGTGTTCTGTGTTTGAAAACTCCAATTACACTTTCAATTAAAAGCCTTAGGTGACAAATTTTAGCCCACAGCTCTATAAAGAGGAACCCAATAAATGTTCCTGAAGCTGCAGGCCTGGAGCAGCACAACAGCAATGCCCGTGAGCACGGGTGTGCTGCTCCGAAACAGCTCAGCTGCTCATGGTTCTGCCTGGTTCCTGCTCCTTATTCTCCTTGTTGGAATGTCACCCCTGGCCAGAGGCAGCTGCTTCCCAGGGAACAGCCCCTGAATCAGGGCCAGGGATCAGGTGAACACAGCATTAACTTGGGACAAGGGCGCAGGACAAAGCAAAACCTCACAGAATCTCAGGATGCTTTGGCTTTGAAGGGACCATCAAACTGATCCCATCCCACCCCTGCCATGGCAGGGACACCTCCCACTGTCCCAGGCTGCTCCCAACCTGGCCTTGGACACTGCCAGGGATCCAGGGGCAGCCCCAGCTTCTCTGGGCACCCTGTGCCAGGGCCTACCCACCCTGCCAGGGCACAATTCCTGCCCAATATCCCATCCATTGCTGCCCTCGGGCACTGGGAAGCCATTCCCTGGCTCCTGGCACTCCAGGCCCTTGTAAGTAGTCTCTCTCCACTTTTCTTGTAGGCTCCCTTCAGGTGCATTCCCTCATCTCAGGTTCTCCATTGGTCTCCTCCTATTCCCTCTCCCCCCTGATCCCCTAAATTCCACAGCACCAAACGAGTGCTGCTCTCCTCCTGGGGCCAGCATGCTCACGGTGCAGCCAAAACCCCAGAGCCCAGCTGGGCGATGAAGGAATCAGAAAGCCCCTGTAGCCCCCTGAGCAATCAGGACATAGGATAAAACACTTGCTGACACTTCTGCTGCCAAATCTTTTCTGACTTGTCAAGCCTTTTATACAAGGAATTCCTAGTGAGCTTTCATTTTTTTTTTCCTGTATTGTTCTGTTGTTTTCTTTTTAAGTGGATTGCTGGTTTTTGGAGCCATTACCAGATCCGCTTCTCATTTCCAGTTTACTGCATGGTTGGGTTTTTTTGTTGGACAAGTTTCTGGGTTGTCCGTGTCATCTGTAAATAACAAGAGCATGCCAAGGACCTCACCACCAAATCGTCTCTGCTGCTAAGATGGAAAGACAGCAGAAAATGAAAACACCAGACACCAGTCTTCTGAGAAGAATATACTAAACTTCACGCTCTGTGTAAATTAAACATTAAGACTCTTTGTGTCTCAGCTAAATACCTACTTACATGCATACCAGGAGAACCAATTTATCCTGAGTTTTAAGTAACTTTCACTATTCAGCTCACAAAGAAAAGCCTTTCACATTCATAATACAATGCAAAGAGATAAATTATTCAACATTAAAAAATCTGGCATTTAAGAAGAACAGGCCAAAAGATGTCAGAACACATTTGCTGCTTTACTGAAGTTCATTAGTCCCCTAGAAATAGGATGCTGGGGCTGAATGGCCAACACCAGGCACTTCTGAGGAGCACCAAAGGGCTTCCTCAAGGCAGCCAAAAATAAGCTGCACCTCCTTTCTTAAACTCTTAAAACTAAAAAAGTTTTCAGGTATATAGTCCAAAGTCTATATGAAACTTCCATTACTGTTTTATTTATTTTATATCTATAGTGTAATATGTTATATCCAGCTCATGCTCACACGAACTGTTTATATATTTGTGGAGGAACATTTTTCAGAGATGGTGTTTCCATGAAGTGTGTTTGATCTCTCTGGTCATGTTTTATATTACATGGAGAAAACCTGTGATAGTACAGGAATGTTGCTCACAAACCATGGCACTGAAACACTAAGATTTTTCCAAAGATTGTGAGCATTCTTGGCTTTGAACATTTTTGGCTTTGATTAATTTGTAGAGTTGTCACACTTGATATACAACGAGATATCCTGCCTGTGAATAAGCAGCCTTACAAAAAAATCTCACTATAAACAAAAAATCATACTAATTTCTTAGTCTCCAGGAAGTCTAAAATATGGCCCAAATGTGGAAAGACTAGGTAATTTCCTTTTAAACAGCTGTGAGGTCTCTCATTTTCAATGAATATCTCTACCTCCTGTTATCAAGAGAGAAGGATCAAAGGCAAGGGGCTCCTCTTGGCTTCACAGTAACAAATGCGAGGAGACCTTTTCAGATTGGTTTTTATTTACTGCTTTTCCATAATGAACAGCATCAATCTTTTTGCTCTTTCATAAAAAAGTTTTTCCACATCCCTCATCTTTCTTGTTATCCCTCCCTGCTCACCGTGCTTTACCCTGGCAGAAAAAGCCGTGATAAGCTCCAAAACGGAGTGGAATGACTTGGAAGTGCCCATTTTACACTCTGAGAGCAGACACCTGCCCAGCATACAGAGGGATGTTCTTGCTTGCTGGTTTCCACCTCACAAATGGGTACTTTCAGAGATAATTTAGTTCAGCATTACCAGATAAAACCCTTTAGCCAGGGCTATAAAGAACATCAGAAAAGATTACTCTAATGATGCCTGAATGTCAAAAATCTGTGGCATCATTCTCAGTCTAAGGCACCCAGCAGGAAAACCTTGGCATCCTTTGCCTGCACCCCAAAATCTGCCTGGCTGTTCGGAGGAAAAAGGGGAGAGAAGCAGAAAAGTTTCTGGATGGCTGCAAGGAACCCTGAGATTTTTTCAATCTCAGTGTGGTGTCTTTCTGGACAAAACCTTATGGAGCAATATGAGGCATTTCTTCCTGCCTTCACACCTGTCTGATTTTCTTTGCTGCCTTTGTGCACACCTGGAAGAACCACCCCGAAGAAGCTGATGCAGGAGCATGAGCACTTGGAGAGGAAATGACTGACATGGGTGCATCAGCCTGCAAATGTATCACTCTGAGGAAAATACAAAGCATTTCCAGTGCCACTTGGAGGGCAGAAACAGCAGAATGGCATCTTTAGAAGCAGTATTTCCCAAGTGCACAGGAAGAAAGGAATGGTCTTAAAGGCATCAGCCGCTGCAGCAGGGGAGGGAGAACAACATTAACATTTTGAAGAACGAAGAGTTTTTGAGGACTATTTTGCCATAAGGCAGCTTAGCCTGTTTGTGAGATAAGGGCAGCTTCTTGCCTTTGAAAAACCTCCTGCTGATAAAACCGAGAGCAGAAATCAAGGGGCTTAGCAGCACCCTGAAGTGCTTTACTGAGCAGGGACAGGCCTGCGTGTGCCTTAATGCTTCACACCACCCTTGTTGTCATTGACAGGGAGTGAAGAGCACTGAAGTCCCTTAAACGCCCACTTAGACATTTCCAACTAGCACACAGTGAATGTATTCCAGATTGGCTCTCCAGACACAGCTTCTCGCGTGTCAGGAGCCAAACACGGTGCCCAGAACTGGAAGAAGTTGCAGCCACCCTTAGGTCATGACCTGCATTTTTCAAAATGCCTGCTTGGCTTTTTCCCCCACTCCTCTGCTGCCATGGATTAAAACAAATGGGTGGAAGGAGGCAGACACTGGATCCCTTGGGACCTGGGCAGGTGATCCGAGCACTTGGCTTCCTGACCGTTTACCGAGGCAGTTTCTGCAGGCAAACGTAACCACAGGGGTCAAGAACTGATGTGGTTGGGTGTTTCTGAACTTGAGGTTTCACCTGCTGTGTGCTGTTATCCCTCCTGCCTTTTGTTTTGACAACGCAGAATGGTTTCGGCTGAAAGGGACCTTAAAAATCAGCCACACAAACATTTTGGACACCATCATTGTTAATGATGCTTCACACTTAATTACGTTTCTTCTGCTTTAAGCTTTCGTAATATTAAATGCTACCATGACTCTTTTAAAGAAGAGAAGGAGAACTCTGTAGGAACAGTAGCTTCATTTAGACAGAGATTACCCACTCTGAATTTGTAAATAGATTAGAAGATAAATATTAATAAGATTAGTCTACACGGGGAAATTAGACGGATCTATGAATAACGTTGCCCTGTATAATTGAACACACAGACTTACCATGCTATTAAGGGAACCTGATTATGTCTGATTTGCAAAACTGGAGAGAGTAAAATAATCAAACTGATTAATAAACGAAGCAGGGCAAAGTTGTCTGCTCTTAGCTCCTCGCTATGCTCCACCAAAGCCTGGCATCCCCAGCGCCGCCGTGCACAGCCGCCTTCTCCTCCACGCAAACATTGTGGCTGCGTTCACCCCTCGCACAGGGATGAACAACACGCAGCTCTGTGGGGCTGCAAAACTGCTGGAATGCTTCAGTGCAGGGAGTTACAGCGCAGGATCCTTCCCGTGGGCTCCGGGAGGGTCAGGCACAGCTGCAGCAGAGCCAGGACAGGGCAGTGCCACAGTGTTGTCTTGAGTTTTGCAGTTTTCAATGTTTCTCTTTGCTGTAGTACTTTCTCACGCATGCTGTTGTAAACATGGCCATGTTTTTGCTGACTGTCCTTGTTGTTTTCGTTCCGTTCTCCTAGGCAGAGACATGTGATGGATTTATCCTTTAACCAGTGTGATTGAGAGGTGGTAATTTCTACCTCCAATCCACGGTGATTTCTAAGAACATATAAATAAAGGTCGAAGGTTCTGCCCCCTCTCTTTTTTAGACGCTCCTTTGACTCTTTTAGCTCTCTCATTTGGCTCTCTCTTTTAACTCTCCTTTTTAGCTCCTCAGCCTAGTTCAAGTACGTGTGTTTGTGTCCATACAGTGCAACATCAACACCACAGCTCCTGTTTCCTGCATCCCACAGGCTCAGGCATTGAGTGACTCTGTCCAGGCCAGCACTGAAGCAGATCCCCAGAAAACTGAGCGGTGTCTTAACAGAAGAGAATGTTAATTTTTTTCACAAGGTATTGACTGTTCAAAGAAACAATTAAAGTGTGCATGACTACAGCAGCAAGGAAAATCAGAATTTTCCATTATCTTTATAATGAATTTAATTTCCTGAACTTGGTTCGGGTTTTTTATTTAATTTACTGACAGGCACAATATTCAGTGATGCAATCTTCATGCTTCTCAAAGCGAAGGAGTTATGCCAGTTATGCCATACGCTTTACCAGAGGCTGTTTATTAAGCATTTCCCTTTCATGGAATTTATTTGCTGCATGGAAGCAAATGAAAATGTAAACCTTGAGGGAAGTAAACAAAATAGGTGAGAAAAATGTTACAGTTTCAACTGCCCTTAGCAATATCCGGGAATCTGAGCACTAGACCCATAGCAATGGGAGGGTCTTTAAGCAACTATTTTTAATTTTTAAAAGTTATTATTTATTTATTTATTTGTCTCTCTTAGACCCTGTCTACAAAGGTACAAAAGACATCCTGCTTTGAAAGACTACTCCAAAAGACCCTGCTGCTTTTCTGTAGAAACCTTGTCTGGCTCGTTCCAGGCAGGTATTGAAAGGGAGAGATGAGGCCAAGAAGGCAATGGTGCCTTGCTGTGAAGGCAGCTGTGAAATGGTGAAAACAGCACGGGAGGAACGGCTCAGAGACCCTTTCCCAAACTAGATTTCCACAGAGGGCCGCAGAGCTCTCAGAGATCTGGGTCCTGACGGGGCACGGGTGCTGCTGCACAAGCAGTCTGCTCCTGCAGAGCTTCCTCAGAATATTTACCTGGAACTCTCTCCCACAGAATTATCCTGGAGACTCTACAGTATTCATATGGGTACTTTTCCCTTGCACTTTGCATATCAGAAAATTAAATTCCTGAAGCACTCCCATTTCATAATTGCTTGGTGTCCTAATTTAGCAATCTGCAAACATCTCCAAAGGGCACTATAATCTCAGAACATAGCAAACAGGGTTTGAGTACTTTAATAAAAGCCCCCTTTGAGCTCAAACCAGGCCGTTCAGAGCCATGCTGCTCCCTTCTCCTGTGCTATGTGCTCCACAAGATGCTACAGCTATTGAAGAGAAAAAGAATAGGAGTAACAAACATCTCTGTGGCTTGTGGTGCTGAGGAGTCCTGCAGTGCACTGCTCCTCTAAATAACAAGCAGGAGTTGTCTCTACTCTTAGGTAAGAGTGTGTGGATTCCTAGAGGTGCCCTGAGGACACAGGAAACTTCCTCCTTGCTTGTCCCAAAGCGCTGCAGCTGACTGGGAGGGGGCAGCGAGGCAGGAGGCCGCTCACACCAGCCATGACCCAAACCACAGGCAGGGAGACTGTTGTCTTCCCTTCAGTCAAACTACACAACTTCTGCTCACATGCTGGTAGCCTTCTGTAAAGTCCCTAAAAAAGTCTAACCATCACATGGGAATTAAAGCTCTTAGGGGTATATACCACATTTTCACATTCACTTGGGCTTTGCGAGTGCTGGCTCGACCAGGCTTTGATCTTTGTGGTGTTTTGGAATGTCACAGCAGCACAAACAGAAGGTGACTACAGCCACTGCTCAAACACTGAGCATGCAAGCAGAAGAACAGCAAAGTGAGACCCTGTAAAGCACCAGCACAGATGGGAAAAGCTACAACTACAACAGAGTTGAGTGGTTCTGAGGATCCCGGCAGCTGCCGGATTCACAGAACAAGATGAAAAACCCCAAGCTGAGTGGAGCAGGAAAGAGAAGCAGCAAGACATTGAAATAGATTCTCCAGAAACAGGAGCAGGAGGGAAAGAACTGCACCACTAATGTGGAGCAATGCCAGCAGTGAAACTGAGGGAAGGTGGATCTCCCTCACTGAAACCATCCTTAACAGGCTCCATCATTCTGCCAGCTTTGCTTCTAAGGAAAGAAGCTTTCTGTTCTTAATGTTCCTGAGACAAGCTAAGCCACAGATTTCTGGGGATATGACTGCAAAGGCTGAGGATCACTCAAAATTTGTTTTAAAACTTGCAGGTGTCATCATGGCTCCAGTTTGCAGTAGTAGCTTCACTGGTTTTCCAAGAGTTTGGATTTTATCCAGAGACAGAAGAATCCTCACTGAGCCCTGAACTGTAACGCCCTAAAAAGCCCCACACCCTTCTAGAAGCAGGAGATCTGGGTCTAGAGGGCAGTGCCCTGAGCCAGACTGCCCTGCCATGGAGAACATGCAATCAAGGACAAAACGTGTGCAGGAGCTGCTGCTGCTGCATCACACCCAGCACAGAGAAACAGGATATGGCCAGGGGTGTTTGCCACCCTGCCCAGAGCCTTACAAGGACCTCCTGATGCAGATTGCTCAGATCTCCGTATCTGACATAATCTATGCTTCTCTCTCCCTCCCCATTCTGCTAAACTTTTGCTTATTTAAATACATTTATTGTGTGCATAAGGCAAAATCCATTCAGCACCTCTCATTTTGAAGAGTTTGGGAGGACAAAGGAGCCAAGAAATAGAGGAGTGGTCTGCTGGAATTTAGTGAAAAGGAGGAACAATAAAGGGAAAGGACGAGCTGGCAGACACTAACACACTTGTTTTCATGAGTTTACTAAACTAGATGTATTTTTTACAGACAGTAACACAAATATATCATATAGTAGAAAAGAACTTGGTAAGGTATGAACTTACCACAAATGACCCCTACATGTCTGAGTGCAGGCTCCTCCTAACCACAGCCAATAGCTTCCAGCACCAGGGTCAAAAGCCAGAAACCCAGAAACCTGAGGGGGGAGCTTTATGGAAGTGCCTGCTCCAAGGCAGAGCTGGGGGAAGCTGTTCCGGGCCAGGATCAGCCAGGAGATGCTGTGAGCTCTCAGAGTTACGTGCCCTCCTGCTAAGAGCCAAAACTGGAGCAGCTGCTGGCGAGACTGGGACAGTCAGGCAGAGCAGTGGGCGTCAGGGAGCAACAGGGTATCATGAAACACAAACAGATCACCTCCCAAAGGCAGCTTAAACCAGGCCGTGCTTCCCAGCAAGCCTGAACAGTTCCAGGAGTCAGGGAGGAGAGCAGCCCTGTGACAGTGGTGACCTGCAGCAGGTGAAGGTGACCTGCAGCAGGTGAAGGTGCCCTGGCAGCACCTGCTGCTCTGCCTGCCATGGTGCAATCTGCTGCTGCCCTCCAGGGTAAGGCTTTCTGCCAAGTTAATCTGAGCATGCAGGCCCAGCACATGAACTCATTGCCAGGGGCAGAGGGGTTCCTTTTCCTCGGGTTCCCACGCACCAGCTGAGCTCGAGCTGACCCCAGCCTCAGCTCTGGTGCTGCACTCCCAGCGCCAGCACAAAGCCCACCTGTGCCAGCGCTCCCAGAGCCCCTCCAGCATCAGGGTTTGCTGCTGTCCAGCCGCAGAGCTGAACCCAGGGATTTCGTAGGGATCCCCACCCTTCTAATGGGATTCTGTTGCTGACAGCCAAAGCCAAGCAGCAGAATACAAAAGTGAGGAGTGGGCAGGAGAGGTATAATTTTATTTTTTTTCTTGAGCCTTAAGCCTAACATTAGGAATCCAGACTTTTCTCCGAAGGTGGTGACTCTGTGTCAGAAAAGTGACTGCACATTTTTAAAACAGCCTTAGTGCCTGCCCACAGGAGGATGCCACAGCTTTCATCACTGTTATCACTTCTCATCCTTTCCACTCATTTCTGCTTTGCTGCCGAGGGAGCGGGCGAATAAATTAATTCCATTTTCAAACCCAGGCTGTGTCATTTTTCTTGAGTGTTAGTTCCTAATAGTATTTTCCTTTTTGTGATACCACTATCAATTTCAGTGCTGAAATCAGAGAGATACAGAGAAGCGCTCTTCACTGAAGTCAGTGAAGCAACAGAGATGTACAATCACAATCAAGCCCATTAAATATAGAAGATCAAACTCAGTCTTTCCTCTGTCCCTCCTGAATATGAGGTACCAGCTGGAGGATTTGGAGTGTCCAAAGAAAAGTCGTGGTTCAAATGCAGCCCTGGAAGAGTTTATGGCGTACAAGAAGTCAGTTGTGCTCAGACACGCACAGATGTGGATTCCAACCTCCTGTTTGCACGACACTGGGGTTCACCTGACTGTTTTCAAAGGATTCATTAAACCTCCCAAAAATAGCTGAGGAAAGCAAGCAGTGTTTGGAGAGACAGTGCGGAAGAATATGTACAAACCAAAACAGCTCAATAATTACTTATTAATTCCATTACCTCATTTTAGTCACACTTTCTGTAAAGGTAGCAGCTATAAGCAACACCTATATAAATATAAATAATACCTTTTTTAATATATTTGCATTATTTATGTCCATTTATTCTGCTGCTGTTTTTTGCTCTTGGAAGCAGGCATGTTGCTAACCCATGGGAGAGCAGCGTGGCAGTCATCCAGAGTGAGATCCAGGCAGGATTATTACAGCACATAGCCACAAGCGCTGCAGCGGTTGGATATCATAAAGCCATGCAGAGTTAAATTAATCCCTAGCCTGGAAAAAAAATGTTCAGTGCAGTCAGGAGACATAGTGCAGAGTCCTTGCCAAGTCCTATTCCCCAGGCTGCCATTCCCTCAGTCCCGGTGATTCCGCATGGCTGTGCTCCGCACCCACTCTGCTGAGCAGGGATCAACACTGACCTCTCACACCTCATCCAGGTCATAGTTTAGGCACAATATGGGTAACAACTGCCAGGAGCCAACACAGCAGAGCAGATCTCCTTCCTCCCTTCACTCTGTCAAACAAATCCAGTGTGAGGAGGTTTCCTGCTGCAGCCTTGTCAAATCAGAGGCCGTCAGGAGCAGCCGGTGTGTGACTGTGGCATATGCTGGAAGCTGCATGTAGAGAAACAACCAGAAAAGAAAACATAACTTCAAAACTTAACATAAAGCATAAAACCAGTCCACTAAGGCAGTGTTGCCTTGCTTTGGCTCTGTGTGTGTTTTTGGGGTGGTTTTTAATAAACATTTCTCAAGAGTTACATGTAAACTTTCCACCACAAATGGAAATTAGATTTTTTAAAAACTAAAGCTATTATTTTACTCTCTGTAAGTAAGCTGCTGTCAAGTCTGACTGGACTAAAGCCCATCCTTTGAAGAAAAGTTACAATATAAGGACCTTCCCCAACAGCATTAGTTTTTCTCTGAAGCTACGTGGCCCATAAAAATAAAACCAGTTTCAGTCCACATCTCAATCACATGTATATGTTTACAGATATAAAACTAGGTTTTCCACACAATTTCATTTGTATTTCTTTGCAGATATACAAGTTCACTAAAAAGTGGATGGAGTCTGACTCTGCTTTCCAGAGTGAGTGCTTCATACCAATTTTAGTCCAGACCGAAATCTGAAAAAATCTCCAGCCCCTTCAAATGCTCCCTTGTCACTGACTTGGAGGAAGTTTTGAAAAATTTTTGTTGCAAGCAGTGCTTTTAGTGCTGTCAAGCGTGATGACAGCACAGCTCCACTGATGGTACTTGCTGATGGGTGGTACGAGATTTGATTTGCCAAGGCAGACACGTTCCTGCCACACACCCACCTGCAATCAGCAGGAGAAAATTCCAGAAACTTCCCCAAGCCACACAAACAGCAAGCAACAGCAGACAGAGGGCAAATGGGTAGTGCTGCTTTGTTCACAAACCCAATATAATCCCTCAGTCACAGCTGCCTCACGCTCTGCAACTGGAGCCTAAGGAGCGGTTTGGCTCCTGAGACAGCCCTGCAGGGCACAATCCTTCTGCGGGGGTAACACCCACCCAGGACACTCACCTACTTCTGCTCCCAGAGCCAGGGTTCACCTCCACTCGTTTTCTCCAAAAGGTGCTGTGGAAATCTGACAAGCTCACAAGTGAAAACCATCTGAAATGCACATTTCCCTCAGGCCTGGCTGTGACTGTCACTGCATTGCCAAGAAACTTGAGCTTTCGAGCAGCATCAGCAACACCTGTTAGAACAGCAAAGGTATTGGCAAGGCTGATGCCAAAAGATTTTTGCTTTCTATGTATATTTCATATATTCGTAGCTCTGCAGACTATTATTGTATAGCTATATAGTTTCTTAAGCTAACTCCAGTACTTTGGTAGACAAACACATTGCTCAAATCCTATCCTAACCTTGCTTCTTCAGTGAGCACAGGCCATTCCCCTTTGCCATGGATGCAGACACAATGTGGGGCTAGAAGGAGGAGGGGGAGGCTCCAGTAGGGGGCCGAACCAAGGGGGGCATTACTTCGTTAACTGTACGTCCAATTGGAGATTCTTGTCAATTATGCTAATTAGCTAAACTTATAAAAGTGCTGAAGCCCTGTATCACATGTGCATTCTGCTATAAGTGCACCTGAAGGACCTTCAATAAACAGTAACCGCTTTTCATCATTTTAATCTTGTTTGGCTTGTGATTTTGGGGCTGAAAAGGCATCAAGGCCGCAGGCAGCTTCTGATGGGACAAAGGCAGTGGTATCAGCAGAGTGCTGGGGTTTGTCAGTCACGCCCAGACTCAGCATTTGTGTGACCCTGCACAGGTGTAGCCAGCCCCCACGGGAAATGCCGTGGGACATCCTGTAAGGGAGCATGGGATTGATGCCTGTGACATGCCAGGGCCAGGCTGATGCTGTTTTGGTTTTTGCCTTTTTTTCCTTATATATTCTCTGTATTCTCTACACATCTATTTGGAGCTCTGTAGTTCATTATTGCATCAGTAGCTGGTTTTCCCAGGAGTTTTCCATGCCCTTTCCCTGGGCAGGAAGACAAAACAAATNCCTTTCCCTGGGCAGGAAGACAAAACAAATTCCAGGACCCCTGTGCTGTCCTGGCTCTCCCTGGCTACCAAGGTCTGTGAGACATTTTCATAACCAAAGCACAGCCAGCACCAAGGGGAGGGGGGCTCCAGAGAAGGGGCTGGATCTGGGGGGGACTTGCATCACCACTTGTGCTCCTAATTGGTGCTTTTTTGTCAATTATGCTCATTTACCAAACTTATAAAATTGTGTGTACCCGTGTCGGGGTGGGCCTTTTGTGGACACTCTTCCATAACTGCCCCTGGAGGCCTCCAAATAAAGATCCACTTTGATATTCCCTCCTATAGTAAAACTATCTTGAGTTTCATTTCCAGGTTGGGAAAAAGGCAACAAGGCCGGGAAGCATTACATGTACCTGAAATATGGACTGTCAGCCTTCTTAAGCCTTGGCAAGTTTATTTCCTTTAGAACATCAAACATGGGTATTCTGTTAAGGCATTTGTTAATTAGAACTCTTTCCTCCAGGTGCCCTGCTCAGAGGTGTGACACAAACACCTGCACAGGCGCTCAGCTGTGCTCCCCTGACATTGCACCTGGTTATCTCTGAGCAGCACTCCCCAGGGATCACCCCGGGGCTGTCACTGCGGTCAATACCAGGGGAAAAGGCTTTCCTGGAACTATTACTAAATGTTTGTCTGAGTGCCAGTGCGATATTAAATGTGTGCCTCCAGAGAAACCCTCTTTACCAGCTCGCCTGCAGGTGCTCTGTGCAAACAGGGGTGCCTCTGTATTTTCATTTCCTCTAGAAGACACTGACCTTTCATTATCAAGCAAGTGTTTGCTGCTTATAAGAGTATTGGAAACAAATGTAAAGAATAAACTGTTGGAGGATTTCAGAAAAACTGCACTGAGTTCTAATTAAGTCAAACTAATCAAAATGATGGTGTTTGCCTTAGCATCACTTGTTGCTGGCTGTTCAAACCAGCTGCCTGCTGGGCCAGGGAAGAGAAGGCAGAGCCAGAGGCACCTCACAGTGTGCAGGTAGAGGGATCAGAGGCACAAGGTAGAACCTCTTTTCACCTCAGAGTGGTCAAACAGTGGAGCAGAGCTCCAGAGCACCTGAGGAATCTCCATCCTTGGACATTCGGAGCTCACCTGGACAAGGTCTGGAGCAACCTGATGGAATAGGACTGCTCTGAGCCAGGGGTTGGACTAGGACCCCCCAGAAGTCTCTTCCCACCTCAATTATTCTTCAATTCTACAATTATAAATCGAGTTGGGAAAAAAATTACAGAGAAAGAACATACTGAGTCCTTCATTCCCTCTTCCCAAGATGCTTCTAATGCTAGGCAATGGAAATGAACTGCTTCCTTCCAGAACAAGTTGGGAGTAAAGTCGCAAAACTATTTTCCACCCAAAATACTTTTATAAATATACATATGTGAGGATGGGGGAGGAAAGGGGACAGAACAAAGTCTGTGTATTGCTAGCATTGAAGTAAGACTGCTTACATTGAGAGGACAGAAAAGGAAAGAAAATATCTTGGGGGGAAAATCTGGTAGAAATCTCGGAGCAGATTGATATTATCAAGAAAGCTGCTACAGGACAACTGTTAATAAAAGAGAAAACCTTTCTGGATTAGATTTTATACAAGAAAAATATGATTCCTCCTCTTATATTACTACAGCCAGGGATTAGGGACGGACAAAATCATCTGAGAAACACCAGCATTTTAAACTGGATTCTCAGTGTGAAATGGAACCTTGCTCTCCTAGTGGAGTCTGCCCAAGGACCAGCCTAGAAATATCATCAAAGGTGCTTTTGAGTGAAGAGAAGAGTTTCTCAGGGCTTTAAATGCCCCATTCTTTGAAAATAGGCTCCAAAATCCTGTAGATCTTTTAGAAGCATTTTAAAGGTGCTATTTTCTTGCTAGTCCCAAACACCACAAATTTAAATAAACTCAAAAATCTGCTCCTATAGACACAATCCCAAATACATGATGTAAAGAACAAAATACAAAGGAAACAGCTAGAACACATCTCTTTGATAAAACATATTCCTTGAGGATAACACTGTCTTTGCAAAGATGAAGGAATAAGTGCAACAACTACTGAGCTGGGGAACAACTGGGAAAAAGGTAAATGAAAAGAGCAGAGAGGTTCAGCTTCACTTCAAAATAATTTTAAAACCTTTGCTGTTTCTGGCATGGAGGAAAGAGGACTTACTGCTTCTCAAAACAACAGAATGGAAACTTCAGCTCCAGTCAACAACACATCAGAGATATTTTTAAATGAAGTATGGTGGATTTCTAGCTTAGTTTTCCTGGGTTCTTCCTCCATTTTCTCTTCCAACAATTTCTTCTTTTTCCTCTCCTGCTCTCATTTGTCAGCATACCAGTGTGAATACAAGCCACTGGCAGGCCTGATGAAAGGATAACTCTGAATAGTACAGGTGCTTTCTACAAACACAATTCTTTTCCTATGCTTTCATTATAAAAAAAAAAAAAACAAACAACACTATCTGACAGCAACTGAACACACAAGTCTGATCTTAAACCAGAGGTGGTGGCAGAATAAGACAAACTCCTTCCTGCCTGGAGTAACTCCGGCCCATGGCTGGATAACTGCTTGGGGGAAGGCAGCGTGTGCTCGCTGTCTGAGCTGCTGCTCCCACAGCCAGGGCAGAGCCTGGCAAGCAGAGGCTGTGTGTTCCATCCACCCAGCAGTAGAGCTCAGCTCACACAGATCTCAGGCACATCAAATAACCCTCAACATAAAAAGAGAGCGACTCTCAGCCCAGCTGAAATAATATAGCTCAATCCATCTCCTCTCCCCTGTATAATCTCACTGAGAACAAACAAACAAAATCAGGGAATCAATTTTCTCCTGCTGCTGCTTCTCCAGTGGTATTGTCCTTTTAGTAACACCTCTGGAGACCTGAGCAGCACATTCCTTTTCCAGCAAGACCTCTTCAGAAATCAATAGCACCTATTCAAGGGATTTATGGCATGATTCTGCAAAATCCTTTCACAGTGGCTTGCATAGCTTGTTAGGGAAACTGTGTGCAGCATTATCTGTACAAGAGCCCTTCTGAGATTGGAAAAAATGAGAAAAATGAGTCAGTGAAGGGACAGTAGAACAAGCACCACACAAATATGCAATGAATCGATGCAAGACTTTAAGATAACTTTGAGAATGACAGAGGGGGAAAATTCTTGTTTCTTTGGCTTGGGGAAAAGCATCGACACTTAAAGGCAGGATACCACTGCCACTTTATATGAGTGAGAACATTGAATTCTTTATTATTTTAAGTTCTGTGTTGCTGTATCAGAGGAAGGATAAGAGAACAGGAAGATTTCTGATCAGTAGCAGTCATCAGCAAATTCTCAGTGTGATGCAGCTGAAAGGCAAAAAACCAGTAATAAAACATTTAACAAGTTGTTTTGCCGAAGAACGAAACGTGACCCAAGCACAGCAACAGCACAGGTGAGCCCCAATTAGAGCAGGCCTGTTAATGAGCTCCAGTTCTGGGGCCATGTGCAGCACTGGGAAATGTGGTCCCCAGAGCAGAGCTGTTCCTGCTGTGCCTCTGGCAGCACCCACAGCAGCTGCTGCTCAAGGACCACTGTGCCATTGGAGGGTGCCACTGCTCTGAGCACAGGGCTGTCCCAGGTGTCCCTCAGACCCTTCCAGGTGACACCACACGAGCACAGAGCTGCCATTCCCTCACTGCTGGGAAGCGCTGAGCTGGGCCACACCACCCACAGGGCAGCCAGCAGGAGCTGCTCCAGAGGACAAGTGGCTTTGAACAGAATTTCTCCCCTTTTCCTCGAAACTCTTTCCCCCAGAAATCAAACACGACCAGAGAGTTCACAGAGAACTACTGAGGAAAGAGAAGTACTGGAGAACCTGAGAGCCAAAGCTTTGACAACCCCACATTGAGGATTGCCTCACACTGATAACAGTGTGTTCTCTGCCAGTGAATTCTGCTTCCCCAAAGGCAGAGCTCGCTTACAAACAAGACCAGGCAGCGGAGCGTGAGACCATCCCAACTTCGTGATGGAGCTGCCAAGTATTTCCTTGTATGAGCTTCTGAAATAAGACAGGAAAACCATTAAGCACAGGGAAAACCAAATTTCCCACAAATAACCCACAAATCATCAAAGAGATTTCTTCCTACATTGTTCCGTTACAGTGACAGGACCAGACAGCTTCAGGAACACCAGAGAGTAAAAGCAGAGCAAGATGCTGCTGTTATCAATGACTGACTAACAAGATTACTGCTTCCCATTAGAATGCTTTTCATTTTCAAACCAATTAATATTATTCCCACTGATGCACATGCATCACTAAATTGAACAGGTTTAAATCACAGTGTTTAAAAATAACTTGTAAAGAAAACAAGAAAAATGTGGTGGGGGTGTTGGGGGATTTTTTAGCATTTGTTTCCCAGCAAAGACAGAGAGACTAACCCATCCAAATCTCAGGAAGCTGTTTAGAGCCCTGGAGTGTAGGAATGGCTGCACTGTGAGCAGGGAGTCAGCAACAAGGATAAAGGCAATACTGTGCTTCCCTGCTTTCAAGCACCCTGTGCTCTCCCGTGGGTGACTGAACTGCTCAGGGCAAAGCTTTGGGAGAAAAGATGTCAAAGTAACCTCCTGCCTCAAAGATTTTTTAAATGGAAGAAGTCATTCCAAGATAGGCAACAATGGAAAATATAATATTAAATTAATTTAAAGACTAACGTATTTCGGGAAAATGGAAACCTAAACTCTCACAAAAAAAAAGAAAAGAAGCCAATATAAGCAGAGAGAACGCAAGGCAAGTCATTTTCTGTCATGACCTCTGTAAAACAAAATAAGCTTTATAGCTGTGTGAAGGTCTTGATTAAGGCAAAGGGAACAAAGTGACGTGTTGTAGTGAAAGATTGGTTTCTTTGTGCTGTTATATTAATAACATTTTAAACTGTGCCTCACTGCGCACATTCAATGCTGCTTTGACAGAATCAAGCATGGAAATTTATTAGGGGCTCAGCAAAATGCCAGTCAAAGCCAAAGTGACAACATCTGAGTGACAGTCAGGAGATTCAGCTCATTGCTGGTGAACAATAAAACTACAGCTGGAGATGGCAGGGAAAATATCCCAAACACCATAGAAACTGACAGAGCCTGGACGAAATCATTCCACAAAACACCACTGAAGAAGAGATCTGAAGGGGTAGCGAATGCTGAAGGTCCAGAGCACACTTGGGTCAGCAAAATGCTTTTCTGGTGACCAAAGGAGTTCTGATCGACAATGGTGCCGTGGAGCTCAGGAACTGATCCCAGTTCTGATCCAGGCGTTGGTTTCCTCCACTTCTAGCAATGGGCAGGAAAGGAAAACCTGCTCATAGACACATCCAGCTTCTGAAGGCCTCTCCTTGAAGGGACAGCAGCAAACCCAGGCCCCATCAGCTTTGTATCCTCAGATCCTGGACTCACATGATGGGCCCGGCACTTGGGAAATGGAAGGGCTGAGACTCAGCTCTGTGCCCTGACCCTGGGACCATCCACTGGTCAGGGTTGGGGACAGGGTCCCTCACAGGGCTCACAGGGGTCACTCGTGGCCCCACAGCCCTGTTAAAGGCAGCTCTGAAACATCAGCCAGGTACTGACCCCATGCTCAGCCCAGAAGTTCAGGGTTTTCATCTTCCCTGCCTGAGAAGATGCTGGAGATGGAAGGGAACAATCTGGCTAAATACTCTCCTAAAAGGCGGGGGGCAAGTTCCAGGGACAGTCTTAAGCTGCGTGCCGTTAATAAATACAGCTTCTGTAAACTCTCCAGAAAACACCTTTCCAAAACATGGATTGATGCAATGACAGCCAGTGCAGGGATCCAGTGCCAATGGAATATTCACTGCAGAGCTTTGACATTCTTACTGGAGAACATCTGCTTCCATGCAAGGGTTCACTTTGAGACATGGAAACAAAAATCCCAGCAAATCCCTCCTTTTCAGGTCTGTGATGTGGGTTCCAGCCCCTCACAACCCTGACACCAAACCGAACTAGGCAGGAACAAAACACAGACATATCCTCTCCTTTGGCAAAGCACACCACATGTATCAGATACTGACAGCTCTGCTCCTCTCCTGCATTTACTTTGTAAAATCTCACTTTTCAGACTGCACTAAACACAAAGAATTAACAGTACCCTGCAGGTCTACAAAATACAAGATTATTTTTCTAAAGAACACAAGATTACAAATGTATTACAAAACAATCGGAATTCATTAATAAATATTACAGTTATTCCAAGATTCTTTTTGAGCAGAAGAGAACACGCGGCTTGACAGGGTTTCTTAAAATTACTCAGTTCGTATTTAATTGTTTACCTCAAAGAAACAAAACTCGTCAGTCAACTGGAGATCCTCAGAGACACTGGGATGCTGGAATCATCACGTCATTTTTGAAGCTTGAAGAGCTGATGGTTTGTTAGGACATTTCCCAGGTCAAATGCTAAATCTAGAGGATGTCTTTTCCCTCCTCAGCTGCCTCACTTCTTGTACAACCATGACAGGTTGCAATCACCCTACATTGCCAAAACAAAGCCTAAACAATTTTCACACAATCCACTTTACTAAGTGCTTAAATAATTTTTTATAAAAAACTACTGCTAAAATACTATGATGAGCAAAGTATGCCCAAGATGTGTTGACTTAGCTGTAAAAATAAGTGAATTCTGTGTTGAAACTTGTGTTGGCACAGTGCAGCAACTGTGGAAATAGGAACACTTGCTAAATTTTAACCTTCAGCTTAATTATCTAACCAAAATTTAGTGTATACATCATGAAGACAATATCTTGCACTAATCATTATCCTCTGTTCTTTTTTGGTGTTCACACCGTGATCTTAAAGGTCTTTTCCAACCTCAATGATCCTGTGATGTTCAGCAGTCTTGGTATTAACCAGCTCGAGCGAACAGTATTGAGAAGGACAAGTAAATAATTAAAAGAACAACCAAGAGAAAAAGCAAAACACAATATGATAATGGATTTGAGATATTTGGCATATTCTCTGGAAGAACTTTAGCCTTATTTTGTAAAAAACGCTTCAATTTTAAAAGTCACGTAAATGCACACAGCTCCTCTAGGTTTGTGTGAAGATAAAAGGAAAGTTCAATTTCCCAAAATAACGTAAGCCTTTTTCATTTTCCCATGTGAGTATTTTCTTCCTTTCTGAACATTTCAGAGAGCTTTGGGTCCAAGGACACATTGAACTGTTACCCAAGAAAGGAGGTATCAAACGTGACCCTGATAGATTGTCTGCCTTGAATAAAAAAGCATTTACTGACCACCTAACAATTAAGATAGATTCTGCAATTAAAGCAGCCACATCTCTTGGAACTATGCTTTCATTAGTTTTGATGTGTTTATTTTAGAAGCTAAGCCATTACCCTTGGCTTAATGTATTTTAGCAAGAGAAAAAGCTTCATCGCTTTTTCATGGGTGTTTCATTTCATTTTGATCAATTGTCATTCAAGTGTCTGCATTGGCAGCAACTCCAACAAGGAGTTCCTGTTAGCAAGGACCACGCAAATTCCCTTTCCTCTGCAAACCGGGAACTTGCTGGTAAGTTGGGATCATGAAAGTACCAAAATCTGCCTCAACAGTTCTTGGAAATTACCTTGCCCCTGCACACAACGCACATTTTAGAAGACATGCAGCGATATGTCTTCAGTGTAATTCAGGGAAAATAGGAAAAAAGGATACAAGGACTCTTGTTTTGGAAATAGGAGTTTTCAGTGGAATTCCCCTTTTAAACAAAGGTTCGGTGCCTTTAATGGAATCCATAAATGAAAATGGAGCTGCCTTTCCAAGCTTAGCCCCAGCACTGAGGACTGTACAGAGCAATCACAGGGGCCAAGCAGGAGAAACGCCCATTACTGTAATTAGCAACAATAGGGTTTACAACTGACTGTCTTCTTTCACCAAAGCACCAGTTCATTTGTTCAAGTTTAATGGTTTATTATACCTTTAATTGTAACAGTTATTCCCATTCCACTTTAACTTCAGAAAATTATCTCCTATGATGGGTGACTGAAATATTTAGTCACAGAGAAAACACTGGCTGAATGAGATTTGGGAATTTATTGCTGTGTAAATGAGGTCATGAAAGCCTCCAGAGCTCCCTGCAGGATGACTTTATAGTAGAACTGCAATTTTGGAATATACATGCCAGTGATAATTCTAAAGCCACAGAACATTAGACCCAAAACACTGACGTGGGATTGTGATGGAAGAATGTGGTGAATTTACTGGAAGATAAACAGCAATAAACTGCATGCAGATTGGTATAATTACTCAAGACACCAAGAGAACATATTTTTGAAAAACATTATGATGGCAATGTTCATCTTAACATGTGGATATTTATAAAGGAACATTTGAACAGCCTTCTTTAGACACCAGCTTTTAATACAGTAAAGCTTGAGGGTTGCTTTTCCGTCTCGGAAAGCGAGCTGGAGCACAGGAACTCACAATCATAAAAATGTTCTCCTTTTGCCATTGCTAAAGAGTCACAGGAATTGATTTGTCAGGCTAATAAATCTCAGCACAGGAAATGCATGCAGCAAGCTGCAGAATGGATGTGGATTTGTGGGCTGTCCCAAACAGAGCCCCCAGACAGGCTCCTAGGGGTGCTTTACGTGGGGAATATCTCTGGAACATCCCATTTCCTCCACTGCAGGCAGCGCTGCTTCTGAGACTCCAAGAGCCTGGAGGAACATTTCCCAAAGGACTTCCCAGGCAGAGCAGCTGAGCCCCTTCACATGTGAACATGGATTTTTTTCCCTTCCATCAGTATGTTTGATGCCTGAGCTGAGGCTCCCTAGAACCTCAGGCAGTCAGAGCCCTCTCCGGGAGAGGCCACACCCAAGATGGACCCCGGGGCACGAGTTTGCTCCACTTTGATCAGTTTGGATCCATTCCCAGATCAGGGTTCATTCTCCAATTCCAATTTCAGGTGCTGATGGAATTGACCCCAAGTCTGTCCCCCCTTTTAGAGGCTCCGTTTCCATCTTTGGGGGCCTGGGCCAATGAGGTGTCCTTGAGTGCAGCCTGGAGAGGATTTGTTGTGTCTGAGCAGGATGGGAGAACAGGAGTTAACAGACTATACAGAGATTTAGAGTTACACTAAAGCAATACAGGATCTGAAAAATATAAAAGCTGAATCTTAAGGCATCATGATAAGCCTTGATCCTGTGACTGTTTACACTTGCAGGGAAAAAAACCACAAACCTTCACTGTGAAGCTTCCTTGACTTTATGGTGTCACTGTCACCTCTTTGCTGGTCACGAAGGAATGGGCCCCAACTGCATAAAGGCTCTGCAGGGAAAGTTCATCTTATTGCCTGTCAGTAGGCCTCAAACGCCAGCTAAATTTACCTTTCAACCCCACCCAGACATGTCTGTTGCAACTTCTGCATCATCCTTAATCAAATCACACTCCCTGAAGGTGGAGGTGATTGACTCTTTCCAAATCAAATCCAGATAGTGTTCCCTTTCCCTTAGTGAGCACCCACTGCTCCCAACTGGGGTAACATCTCAAAAAAAAAAAAAAAAAAAAAAAACAAACAAAAAAAAAAAAAAAAAAAAAAAAAAAAACAACCCAAAAAAAAAAAACCAGCAGAGAAGGATATAGAAATAAAGGATAAAAGCAATATGGATAAGAATCGAGAGGCAAAAAAATGGCAGCAGAGAACAAGGTACAAATACACGCCTTCAAATTCCAAGCTGCACGTTGTGCCTGGACAGGAGCTCACTCCCGAGCCCCTGGTGCTCTGCTCAGTCTCTCTCACGAATGTTTGCTGGTGTTCATTTGTGCAAGCAAGAGGGGCAGCCCTGGGAGAGCAGCACACACAGGGACTCAGAGCCCTCCCAAAGCAGCACAGCAACGAATGCTGCTTGACAGGAAGGAGTTAATACAGTCTGGAACTACCTGGAGTAAGTCAAGGATGTGAGGAGAAAACCAAGGCAGATCTAAATGCTGTCTTCAGCTCCCCAGTGGAGCAGACAAGGCAGACTTCCCTCGGGGTGGGCCAGGGGATTAATTGGAGAAAAGCAATTTGTGGTTTGAGCATAAGGGAAAAAAACCCTCCCGTGGGGGCACAGGGACTCCAGGGACACAGAGGAGTGTCCAACCCTGGAAATATTCAAAACTGGACAAAGCCCAGAACAAGCCAGTCTATATTTGCAATTAGCTCTGCTCTGAGAAAGGGACTGAACTTCATGATCTTCAGAGAGCACTTAGATTTTGTGACCTGACTGAGGTGCTTTGGACATGAGGGAGGGCTGGCCCCAGTGTTTCCTATGTGCTGTGTGCAAGTGGAGGGAACAAACTCCTTTCTCCGGGACAAAGTGGTTTTTCCTGAACCACCATCAGGTTTGTACATCTTCTCTCTCCTGTCTCTCTCTCCTCCTCCCCCTCTCCTGTGCCCACAGTAAGGAAATGAGTTTGTCTCTCAACATCTAGATGGTTTTTGTGCTCTGGGGGGATGTAGTTCCAATGGATTACTCTAATTCTTTTGCTCTCTCTAGCAGGAAGAAATGCTACGGTAATAAAGACCTGCTCATGTGCCCATTGAGCCAAGATGCACAAGGTCACTGAATGAAGTACACCAGTGATGGAGGGACAAAAACTCTGTATTCTGCTGCTGCTGTTTCCCTGCTTGCAAATGAGTCAGCAAAGATGATCAATTATTTTTATGTGAAATCAATGACAATCTCTTAACAGGCAGTAAAAATTTCGCAAAAGAATATGAGACACTAACACAAATAAAGGATAAGAGATCCTGAGAACACAACTGATCCAAATCTCAGTTGCACAAAGGACTTTTTAACTACCAAATGAACTGAAAGCCAGACTCAATGTCTACAATCAGCCAGGAGGAGCCCAGGTTTCGTCTTCGTGTTGCTGCAGACTGGCTGCCACATCTTCAGCTGCTGCTGAATGTGCTGGAGCAATTTCCATGGAACCCCAGATCTTTTACTGCCCACCAATGTAGCAGCAATTCTGGCAAACCCCAGATTTCCCAGAAATACGAAGCTGACACTGAAATAAAATGCCAGGAAAATCCCCAATTATATTCTAAAGGACAAAATGAGGT
Source organism: Pomatostomus ruficeps (assembly GCA_013400735.1). Taxonomy (NCBI): domain Eukaryota; kingdom Metazoa; phylum Chordata; class Aves; order Passeriformes; family Timaliidae; genus Pomatostomus; species Pomatostomus ruficeps. Next base: position 28,044 of record VYZT01040618.1, read on the forward strand.
AATCTGACTAATTCAGTAGAATCTTTCCTTCTCCCTCACTTTCTCACTTCCAGTTACGGGTTTCCTGAAAAATCGACAAATCCTGTAAGTCCAACAAAAAAACCCATAAGGGACTTTCCAGTTTATAAACAAAATGTGATTGTGGTCAGTTTATCTCCGTCTAGCATCTTCCGCAAGAAGAGATACATGATATTAAAGACAAAAGCTGAAAATTGAAACTTCAGGGAAGCAAGTTTTTAACACTACATGTAATTAGCCCAAGCTGCTCACTGACTTAAAGGATCAGTGAGGTCACCAGCTTTGCCAGACCCAAAAGGAGGATTAGAAGAGGATTAGCCATCTATACAGGCACCAAGAATTGCCATGGTTCTTCTGACAACATCACCATTTGTAGCACACATTAATCCCTGTGTGTCGGGTATGACACAGCACTCGCTGCCAAGGGCTGAGGAGCAGCTTGATGGCCCTGAACACCAGAGATACTGAATTCATGGCCCAGCCTTTCCTCCCAATTCCAGCACGGGAACAAAGCACCTTTCTGCCCTCTCTGAAGTTTAGTTCTGCGAGGTTTGTACCTTGATAGGCTCCAGGATGGCTTGAGAGTGTCAGCGAGTGGCCCCAACAGCAGCCAAAGGGGAAAAGGCACCTGCAAGGTACCCAAATGATTGGGTGCTCTCAGACAGAGGAAGGTGACAATAAATTACCATTGCCAAAGTCTTTCTAACTTGTTTTCAAAACAGGCAAGTTACAAAAGTAACATGGAAACCTCCTTACCTGTTGGGGAAGATGGGATAGGAAAACTGTATAGATATGATTACTGGGCAAAAACTATAAGTGAGATTGAAATGAAGCCAAGCTTTGAGTTACCCAACCCCAGTTACTGAACAACTGGAAGACAATGGTACAGCCGGCTGGAGGTAATCCCCATTTGATTGAACAATGCCCTCGGCTTGCAAACAGGTCCAGGGGTCAGAGAAGACCCTGCAAACCCATCAGAGGGTCCAAAAAGCAACTTTTAGATTTTAAAGTGTAATGCCATAGGCTAATGCAATGATTCTTATAGGCTGTAGGCAAATGTTGTAAGATTTGTAGCTTATTCTAGATTGGTCAATGGAAATCAGAATATTCAACAAAGAAGATGATTTATTGTATTGTAAACGGGCACGACATCCATTCTATTCTACTCTCTTCATTCTGCACTCTGGATTCTACTCTCCTCACTCTTCCCTCTCTTCTTCCTCACTTCTCTGCTCTCAGACTTCTCTGACCTGCTTGGAGCTGCGTCCAGCAGCTCCTGGCAAGTCTTTCTTTCCCCACGCCTTCTGCAATAAACCTCATGATCTAAAACCCAAATATAGAGATCTCCTGTTGCTGTTTGTCCCGACCGTCCACCGACCAGATCCCACAAATTCCACACTTACCAAGGACACCGGAGGACCAGACCAAGAGACAAAGTGAGAGGCTTTCCAGAATAAACCAACAACAGACCCTCCGTGGGTGAACTGAATTAACATAATCTTCAAAATCCTTGGAATACACTAAAGACATCTAGGAGGCGACAAAAAGGAAATTGAAAATGAAAATTGAGCTGTAACACAAGGAGACAAACATTTATCACTCATATAGAACAATAATGGGATGCCTTTCGAGTCAGGAACAAAAGCAGAAAATAGATTTTCCACAATTAGCAGCAAATGCCGCCACACTGGCATTCATACAGCACAAAAAAAAGGTAACTTCCATACTAAGCTGAACAAAAAAGAGAATAAACCTCATTCTTCTAACATCCAAGACCACTAACAAAATTCCCTAGAGCTGCACCTGCCTGACAGTGGGGAGATTTCGGTACAAAGGCTGCTCACATTTACTATGAGAAAAATAACTAAAAAAAAAAAAAAGAAAAAAAGGAGCCATGACTAAACCAGGCTTGTTCCTTAAGTCAGAAGAGTGACATTAAATCTCCTCATTGAGGAGCCACACTGCTTCCCAGATAAAATCACCCAAAATGGACTGAGACTGAAATGGCTGTGCCTGGAGAGAAAGGTTCACACATTGTTCAGCACGACAAGCACACGTCCCATCCTTGGATCCAACCCCAGTTTTGGGGTAAATGGCAATTTTTGGCAGTTCCAGCTGCTGAAGCCACCCACAGGAAGGGCCAGGAAGCCCTCTGGTCCGTTCTGGGGCTGCACCTGGGCTGGGGGGGATTTTGAATGAGAAACCCTTTCATCATTTTGAGGTGATTCCCAAGTTACAGCTTAAAACATGCAAGAAAAAGTGGCATCCAGCTTAGCAAGAAATAACCAGCATGAACAAACAAACTAAAAATGAACACCAGCAACATCATCTCCAGATACACTCGGGAAAGCAAAAGAATTCAAGACAGGAGTCAGTCTGTCAATCTACACAGCTCATTGCTGACGCAAAATGTCAGGTTTTGCCAACAAATAATGGCATCTATTACTAAGGCAGAGAAAACCCAGGAATTCACCATGAAAAATGTCCTTACAGCACGATTACAGTGTTTGTGGCCTGGTCTGAAGTGCTGCTGAGCCTGCCAGCCCTTCCCTTTGCACAGAGCAGATCCCTCGTGCAGATCCCTGCTCTGAGACAGAGGGGATGGAGAGCAAACCCACCATTTGTGCCCATTTACAAAGTACCTGATAAGTGCTGCTGGCACTGCTCTACAATTCACTGTGTGTCTGTCACAGCTGCTGCCCGAGGCTGTCCCACCACACTGCTGGCTGCCTCCAAATGGCCAGGACTCCCCAGGAGAGAGGGAAAGGGCAGAACCAGGCAACAAGAGAGTGCTGGGTAGGTCAGAAAATGGAGGTAGGAAGAAAATGGATGACTCTGGAATTATATTCCATTACTCCGTTTGAATCTAAAATCTGAGCTATGCTCAGATTTAAAATATAAATATATCAGTCTAAGAAATAAAATGGTAGAATCATGGTCCTGCAATCCCAGAGGGTTTGGGTTGGAAGGGATGTTAAAGATCACATCCCATCCACCCCTGCCATGGCAGGGACACCTCCCACTGTCCCAGGTGCTCCCAGCCCCAATGTCCAGCCTGGCCTTGGGCACTGCCAGGGATCCAGGGGCAGCCCCAGCTTCTCTGGGCACCCTGGGCCAGGGCCTGCCCACCCTGCCAGGGAACAATTCCTGCCCAATATCCCATCCATTGCTGCCCTCTGGCACTGGGAAGCCATTCCCTGGCTCCTGGCACTGCATCCCTTTACTGTAAACATCTCTCTATCTTTCTTGCAGGCTCCCTTCAGGTATGTGATTATTTCTACCTGAACATTCAAAGAAGACGGAAATCTACTGGAAATAGGTGCAAAACTGAATTTTATCACTGATTCCAAGACCTACAACAATCTCTTACCTGTAAGTTTGCTCACAAAAATATAAATAAAAAATATTGACATGTATGTTAAACCCACATCAAAACCATTTCTATCTAAAATTTAAATATTGAAATAATCTATTTATTTTAGGGCAGATACTCTATGCAAATAACTGCATGGATTAAATCTTGAATTGAAATAATATTCTGAAGTTATAAAATGTTTAAAAACCAGTTACATAGAAATTTTCAATGCAATTCACATATCTCCTTTCCAAATGCAGGCAGTATTGAAGACACAGGAAGTCATGCAGTTTTCAAATTACCTGTTTCCTAAAGATCTTTCTTCTCCAAGTCAAATAATCAGAGGCTGGCTAATGTTCAGAAACAAGAAATACTTCTCATCTTACATCCCCCTACTAAGGGTAAGACCTGATAATGTTATGTATTTCTATTCCTTTAGTTGCTTTTCTCACAACAAAAGGAGGTCATCATTCAAGAAGAAGTATCAAAAAGCATATGGGAAGAGCTGCAGGATAATGCAAGATACACAAGGGGCTGAACTGGCTGTAAGCAATAAAAGGCAGGTTCTATCTGGGAAGTGGCAAAATTGACAACTTATGGTGGGCTTCATCCCTTCGGATGTCAAATTAACTCTGGGGGGGTCTACATCTGTATCAGTGTTTTGGAGACACTGTATAGTGGTATAGGTGTTTAGTTTTGGGGTTTTTTGGGTTTTTTGTTTGGTTTTGTTTTGTTTTTAAAACCAAACAAAACAACAAAAACCATATCACCCTTGTAAGCTGATTCAAACTCTTGCCTGGGGTTTTTGCATGAATCAACAGGAACTGCAGAACCTGGCAGCAGCATCACTTAAAGTCACTTCTAAACTGTACCTTTAAATTGTATTAACAGGAAAGTAGAAAAGGCTGGTCTATAGATGCAGCTCCTGCACCACGCCACGTTCTACACAAGTCAAAATTTATCCTCAGTCACTGAGTCTGCACTAAAACAAAACCTTCCAAAAAGTTTGTTCCACAGATTTCCTTCCCTACAGTTACTGACTTATCTGCACAATGGAGCAAGCCTTTTATCAACTGGGTGATCACTGATAGGTTAATTGTGAAGTAACCTAAAACTAAATCCTTTGAATTTCTTTGCATACAAAGCACTTTCCCTTTTTGCTCAGCAAAGACTTATGAACTATTGCAAGAAATATCATTATTATAGTAATTAGGAATCCTCTATGGATTAAAATCTCTGGAACACCCTGTAATCCTTTTGCAAGCTAAACAAGTTTTCATTGTGTTGCATTTGTATTTTGACTCTTATGCAGGGAAAGAAACCTTTAATCTCCTTGTGCCCCGGGGATCCATCCTTGTATCCTGATATTTAGAATGGGCTCAATCTGTCTAAGCATTTTAAAATGTATTAGGGAGTAAAGTAATCTGATCCTGACTCCAGACTTCAGTGTTATTTGCAACCAGCACTGGCAAGATAAATCCACTTCCATCCTCCACCAAAGACCATCAGGGACAGCGCTCTTGCCTGTCCCCCTGATTTACTAACATACGGATATAGATCTAATATCGATACCCAACTGAGACGGACAAAACCCTCTAACAACAAAGTTAGAAAGTGTATGCTTTATTAATTAATTAATTACGGTCGGGCGTTGAGTGGAATACCTTCCAAATACGCA
>VYZT01040661.1:248-13993 GCA_013400735.1 Pomatostomus ruficeps
TTTTCTAAGAAATATTGCACAGTGTGGAGAGACGAGACATACAGAACAAAACTTCCCTGTGTTCGCAGGGTGTGTATCTGGGAGCTGATCTGGTAACTGATAACTCAGAATATCAGCTGTGAGCCGTTATCTGCTCCCCAGAACACAGTAGGCTGAGCTGTGGGCGGGTTTGAGCACTAAAATGTGGAGCTCTCACATGGTGGTTGAGGTTTTGCAGTGACCTTTGGGGGTCACCTTGGTAATGCGTGAAGGTTTTACGAATGCTTGGCCAGCCATGCTCACATGATGAAGTATGTGAACCTTCCTTAGACTAGGTACTGGGTATTTCTCCACCTTCTTATAAAACCTGAACTTGCAGCAAACAAACTCCAGCCTTGTTCAAAAAAAAAAAGGCACTAACCACTTTAATCACATTTCACTATTTTAAGACATGAAGATAAAGATTCCTCCTACCCTTCCTTGATCCTCCCTGACCAGTCTTCTCAGAGAACAATTTTGTTATTTATTATTACAGACATGATGCATGTTGTTGTGATAGCAGAAGATGTTAATCTAATGTTGGCAAGTCTTTTTGGCCGATGCTTAAAAATTGCTTAGATAATTTGAATGTGATTCCCTTTATGTAATAGTTTTAAATAGAGTTTGTTGCAAGTATAATGTGATGGTTTTCTGCGAGGAATAAGAATGGATTTTATATGAAGAAGTAATAAGTGGTTATACTGTCTCAGGCTTGATTGGAGGTTTTGGCATAGTTGTGAACATATTTGTATTCTGACCCCTTTTTTAATGCATCTTTTTTCCTCTTTGTTTTCTTCCCACTTCTGAAGAAAGTCATTAAGGGAGACATGAATGTTTAGAAGGATTTTTACATTTTATTCTGCACTTCTAAGCTATTGGAGCAGGGCAGGTGGTAGGTTCATCCTCCTGGCATGAGCCTCAGGCTTGAGTAGATGTTTCCTTACTTCTGGTTTGGGCAGGTCATCATTTCTGAAATGCAGCAGCATGGTAATTCTCTTTTTTCAGTTTTCACCATTCTTCTTACTCTAAGTGATCATGCACCATTACTTGATTTGGCTTGAGTGCCTGAATACAAATAATCAGCAACCAATAGATTCATCTGGTCCAAGGCTGTGTAAATCTCCCAAGAATTACAGCCATTATTTCTAGCCAGGAAAGCTCCAGTTCAGCAAACTGAGTAAATCCTGGTTAGGTTTCTATTTGTCCTCTGTTTAATGTATATAACACGGTATATAATATATATACACACATGCAAGAATATATATATAGCACATTGATATCTTTTTTTTTTAAAATAGTAATCCTTCTGGAGACAATAAAATGTACTCTTGAAGAGCGTTAACTGTTAAAGGTAATGATCTGGAAACTGATCATGATTCTGCCTAACAGTGGAAGGCTTGTGCTTTACTGGATCACCAGATGTGTTGCAGGTGTATCTGTTTCTATGAGAATTTCATAATTCAGGATCAGTAAGAGAAGCACTGACGTGAATCTGTGCTGGTGGCCTTTGGATAAAGTTGGTATAGTCTGGTTTTTCAGAAATCTGGTTTGTATGTTTACTGCTGATTGTAAGAGGATATGGATGACACCCTTCATAACTGATAGGTTTAGAACTATTTCCTCTGCATTCTGTACTGAGGCTATATCTGGTATTAATGTATCAAAAGTAGAAAGAATTTGGTAAAATACCTCACCCTAATCTTTCCCTGCATATTCTTGAAGGTGTTAGTTATGTCTGCTCTATTTTGTGTCTTACTTAGCAAATGTGGGTTTTGCCCTCTACCTCATTGGGATTGAACCTCTAATTGTTTAAATGTTTTCTAAGCCTTCTGGGATGCAGGCTGCTTCACAATATACTGCTTGAGCTGGCTTGTTGAATGGTGTTCAAGGTCTTTCTAGTGTATCCATTCTTATTACCTGTTGACTTGGATAAACTAACATACTCAGAGTCCTTCTTGCAGGTGTAGGAAATGTTTGAGTTTAAATGTTCTGGTGTTTGCCTGGCTTGGCAAAATAAAACTGCCTTTTAAGCAAGCATATATATGTGTGTGTATACATATGTATTTTCATTTTATATAGAAGACATAAGGTGGCCTTTGTCCATGAGACTGATGTTTTCTCCATCTGTCATCCTTCCCATTTAAATGGGGAAAAGTATTTGGGAAGAGACTTCTCTCCTTTTCCCCAAAATGCCAGTCTCCCATCCTTCTTTCTGGCAGCATCACCTTACAAAGAGTAGTAGAATAGTTTACAGGGAAATGAATAATTTATTTCCTGAAAAATTGATCAAATGACAGCTAGGTCTGAACTACAGGAAACGCTACAGCAGAGACCAGTAACTTGTGGTAGAACAGTCTGTGCTTTCAGATTAAGAAGTAAAATTTCTTGTGCACTTGAAATCTTCTAGCTCTTTTCCTACAGAACAGATGTTTGATTTTGGGTTTTTTTAGGGATCTAGAACTAATTTTTTAAAATACTTACCACACTGGCTGCTGACAGTTTGCTCTTTTAAGTTTGTTTTACGTTCCTTGAAATTGGAGATGTGCGTTCTGCAACGGATGTAAAGGAGCAGCTCAAAACATCTGCCATGTCATTCTTTTAATTTTTCTGTTTACACAAATAAGATGGGGGTTTTTTTACAACAAAAGTTTTGCATGCCCATTGTGCTCTGTCAGTCACACAAAATAAAAACTTTTTTTGTTTTTCAAGGAGCCCTTTGAGGATGGCTTTGCAAATGGTGAGGAAGGCACACCAGCTGGGGATGCAGCTGCTGCTTACACACCTGACAGCAAAGGGGTGGTCAAGTTTGGCTGGATAAAAGGTGTGCTGGTAAGTTTGATGTGTGGTTCTTCAACTTCTTACAGGTGCTGATCTGTTCTTACAGATCTTTGTACCTTCTTTTTTGACTGCCATTGTGATAGTGTGGTATAAAGATTATAAGAGATGTGATAAATGCAATACTTTTAGAAAGAGTTGCTCCTATTTCAACTGAATTTTACAGAAATAAATACTTAAGGCCTCCAAGTTCTTAAGAGTTCATGGTTACTTAGCACAGTTTTTAAGAGTTTTTAAGTTGCATGATTTCCAAGAAGAAAAAAGATCATATAGTAGAAAAAATACTTACTTTATTTCTGTGGTGTGTAGAGGACCTTAGCTCCTCTTTTGTAGGATTGTTATCTTACTCTTTAGGTAAGAGAGACACCCAAGATCTGTTTTTAGTCTCCTGTCTAAATTCTGTACAATGCAAGCTCTATTTTTATTGGGATCTAGGAGTTTTGAATACAAGGATTAAAAAAATGTAGACCTCTCCATCCTGTTACTCTGCAGCTGTGTTGTAAGATACAGAAGTTGTAGAAATGGAAAGCTGCAGCAGTTGTTTGTTATTTAAAAATAATAAATTATTTAGTAGGGTTTTGCTTTAATGCATTTTTTTTGTGAGAGAGAGATGTGTGGGAGATACAGACTGAGGTTGTAGACCTCACAGTCATTGACCTCTATCTTACTTTAAGTCATGTATTCTGTAGTATGAATTTAGACCTTAAAGATTAGGGTCTAAATTATTGTTATTGTTTGGCCAAGACATACTACAAGTGTCTGATATTGAAGTACTCTTAACTGTATATGTGTTTAAGGAAGTAAGTTTATAATCTTATTTATGTCCCTTTTTTTTAATCAAACTTAAACTTGTATAATAACATCCTGCTCTTGTGAAATACTTTGAAAAGTGGTGAGGAAAGATTACAAGATAATTTCAAGAACGTTAAAAACTGACATGAAGTAGTGAAAATGATTGCAGATGCAAGAACTAATCTATGTGAAATTTCTGTTTTATCCTAGGTACGATGTATGTTAAATATTTGGGGAGTGATGCTCTTTATCAGACTATCATGGATTGTAGGACAAGCTGGCATAGGTATGGGCACTAATTCTGTTACTTTTATTTCAGTGACTTTCAAATGTGATCCACAAGAAGGGTTGATCCTGAGTTTATACTTTAAAGGGGAATAGAAAATCACCTTAATATTGCCAATTTTAATGGTAATTTACCCTTATCAAAAACTTCAACCAGTTACTAAGACTTCTTCATTTAGGTATAAGGCAAGCATTTTAAAATTGACATTTGTAAGTCTTCAGTGAACTGTAGAGATTAAACTTTTGATCTCTGGTTATTAAATCTCTGTATGGACTGTGTAGTATATAAGCAATTTTTTTCAAAGGCCTAATTTAGTATTGCAGAAAATCTCTGATCTGCAAAAGGCCTGTGTTTCTTTGAATCTCTAGAATACAGCTCTTACCTTGCTGATTTAAGAGAATCTTTGCTCAGTTTGATTTTTATCCTGGCAACTCCTGTGTACAAGAGGGGAAAGAGGAAGCATTTTGCTTTGAAGTAAATTTGTGTTTTATTTGCAAGACTGAGTATTTAAATGAAGTTAAGTTGGTGGTTTGTACTTTTTAATACTTGCGGGCTTACAGTGTTTTTCACCTCTTTTTCAAAAGGTCTGTCTGTCTTGGTTATCGGAATGGCCACTGTTGTGACAACTATTACAGGACTGTCTACTTCAGCAATAGCCACAAACGGGTTTGTAAGAGGAGGTAATGCTACTTTCATGAAGTTTTAAAAGCTTTCCTCACTCTGGAGGGCACACTTTAATGTTGCTGAGGAGCAAAACCTCCCTTGTGTTCTGTATTAAACAATCATGTAATTAACAAAAAGTCAAAACGTAGCCTGCCAATTAGATTTGAACTAGTTGCCTTGCTTTTCCTGTGTGGAAAAAAAGCCTTTCTGTAATACAGGCATTTTGAAGGATACATATCCAGAAATGAGTAGGGTATTAATATTCTCCTGAGCTGCACTGGTTGGTTAAGAGTGTACTTGTGTGTGTTCATGTCCTGAAATAAACCTTCACACAAGCAGCTCTCCAAACTCTCAGTTGGCTCCACCTCTCCCGAGGGTGATGGTTTTCATTCTCTTCCATGGTTTATGTGCTGTTGTCAGCTATTTTTGGAAGTGTTTGGTGCCTCTGACACGATCAGACTGCTTCATGACAGTACAAGACTGCTACTAGTAAAAAATTTGGCAGAATTAAAGTATGAACTTACAAAACTTTCTTCATTAAGATTAGGAATGAAGAGAAAAGCCTCACTATCACAAAGTAAACAGACCTAATGGGAAAGATCAGCTATAAGTGTTAGCATTATGTCCAGTTTAGTTTCTAAAAGCCCTTTCTGTTTTTTAATTACATTACGGGTATCAGATTTTTCCATTTGTATGGGAGCTTTTTTTTTAATTCACTTTTGAAAAATAGTACTTCATTAGAAAATTTGAACTGCTGATTTGGAAGAAGTGTAGAATTTCATAGGAACAATTGTTCCAATCTGGGTACACGCATAGGATTTGCACAAGAAGTTTAGTGCAGTGAAATTAAACATTTCCTGTTGCGGATTTTTAACATACACTCTGTTACTTCAGACTGGATCTGGAGCATTTTGTTGCTTTTAGAAAGCTTAGCCTTAATTTTGAGAAATATGCCTTTGCTACAGTTTCTAAACTTTTGTTTTCTGTAATACTCCACATACTCAGATTTTCATTTGTCATGTGGGATTTGAGATGTTGTTTTTGTCAAGCTCAAAAGTACAAAGAACAGACTCTTGAGAGTCCCATTAGAGGGCAGAAAATTCCTTTAACAACAGAGCTTTTAGAAACAGGTCTTGGAGGTTTGGAACTTCAGTGGGTTTACTGCAGTGGGTTTATGTTGCTGTTGAACCGCTAGCCGAATGAAGAAGCCAAGACGGTCAAGTGGCGTAAATCTGAATTTATTATTTAATTATAAAACTTATATAGACTTTTCAAAGGTCGTCCGGTTTGGGTAAATCCAAAACCTCCCCCTAGACCANGTAAATCCAAAACCTCCCCCTAGGCCGATTGGCCAGGCTAGAACTGCCCATGTTTTCCAGAGACCGTTTCAACACATCCAAACCTTATCTTTATTTATAAAACACAAGAAGAAGAAGAGAAAAATTCCCATGGGAAAGAATCTGTGTTACCACACCTTTGTTATCTGCTTTGCCAGTTTCTTGATCTTGACTGCACAAAGTGCTTTGAGCAGTATGAAGTAAAAAGCCCAATAGTACTGCAGCTTGTGCTTTACAGTTTGTGTTTTAGTCATAGAACTGGTCGCATACCTGAATAATACGATGCAGTGCATGAGTTGTGGTCATTTCCAACTGCTCTCTTTCCCTAAGAACTTGAAATATATTCCTGAAATTTCAGCATATCTGTCCCTAAAATACTGAGTTTAGGGTTATTTTCTAATACATCAGGGAATAAAGAGTGAGATTCTGGCTAGTGTAAATGTTAAATTGTTGATGACTGTTTTAGGCTCTGTCATGTAGAGGACTTGTTTGTCATCTGTATTTTTATTTTTTTCTTTCAGGAGGAGCATATTACTTAATTTCTAGAAGTCTGGGGCCAGAGTTTGGTGGTGCCATAGGTCTGATTTTTGCATTTGCCAATGCTGTGGCAGTAGCAATGTATGTTGTTGGTTTTGCAGAGACAGTTGTCGAGCTGCTCAAGGTACATGGATGATAGTGCTTATATTGCTTATACTTTATACATAAAATTAAAGATTATACTTGTTTTTTGATTCATCTAATCATAAAACGCTGTGGTTTGGAAGAAACATTTCAAGGTCATCCCCATCCAGGTAGAATCACAGAATGGTTTGAGTTGAAAGGGACCCTAAAGAACACCCATTCCCACCCCCTGCCATGGCAGGGACACCTCCCACTGTCCCAGGCTGCTCCAAGCCCCAATGTCCTGGGGCACTGCCAGGGATCCGGGGATAGCCACAGCTTCTCTGGGCACCCTGTGCCAGGACCTCACCACCCTCACTGTAAAATGTTTCTTCTTTACATCTAATCTAAATCTGCCATCATTTAGTTGAAAACCATTATTCTTTCTTGTGTTACCACAAGCTCCATCCAAAAGTCTGTCCCCATCCTTCTTGTAAACCCCCTTTAAATATTGAATGGTTGCAGTAAGGTCTCTCTGGAGATCACTTTTCTCCAGGCTGAACAACCCTGATCATTTTCATTTCGAAGATTCATTGATTAAAAAACAAGGCAAAACCCAAATTACCTTAACGGAATTTACAATTTGTGGTGTGTAGGTTAACTACTAATAAATTACTGTAAATAAAATACCATTCTTAATTAGGGAAGATATTTACCTGATGAAGTATATGACTGTGTATTTTTTGTTTGTTTTGTTAGGAAAATGGAACGTTGATGATCGATGAAATGAATGATATCAGAATCATTGGAGCTATCACAGTGGTTATACTGCTGGGCATTTCCATTGCAGGAATGGAGTGGGAAGCAAAAGTAAGGAACTCCCATCTTTTTTTTTTATTCTCTGCTTCATAATTTTGATTCCATTTTTGTGCCTTAGCTGTCTGATTTATTTTTAGCATATTTAGTGTATTCAGTACTGCATGATGGTATGTGATGGTATGTTAGAAGTCAGTTGGTTTTTATACAGTAGCTCTCGGTCTGGCAGTAGCATGTGTGGGTCCAAACAGCATTTCAGATCTTAAATCACTTCCCTTCACTGGAAGCCTAAGCATCTATGAGAACTTAAATTCCAGTACAATCCACTCTTAATGACATTGTCAAGTAGATTAATGGTATTTCCCTCTTCTGGGCAATTACACAAGAAATTACACAAGAAAAGGTAAAAATTTCAGGATGGGAATTTTCCCTTACCATGAACTTCAGGCAAGTTCTGTGGATGAAAAATACAGGGCTGGTGCCAAAGCCAGCCTAGAGCTGTGTAGTTTCTGCTAGCTCAAACTCAGTGTCCTTCCCTTCTCTTCCATTCTCATCTGGTGTGGTTTTCACCTGGAAACAGCCAAACAGTGGGATGCATTCACTAGGCCCAGCATGGAGAAGGGTTTGGAACGTTGGTGGTGATGACTGTGTGGGAGGGAAGATCTCCCTCCCTTGTGTTGTTGCAACTGCACAGTCTTAGGTCAGCTCTGATTGTGAAAACAAACACTGAAGAGATTTTAGAGTACCTTAATACAGAGGCTGCCTCACCAGTTTTCTGCTTGGCATTGCTAGGCAGTGTAGCTTGCTCTCTGTTTCCTGCACCTTATAGGCTTTTTCTAAATATCTGTCCATAATGTGCTGAAAAAAGAATTGAGAAGAGCCTCTTACGGGGGTGTTCTTCCCAACTTACATTTATTTCACAATAGCTCCTCTTTTCTGCACTGAGAGGCAACTGAAGGAACCTCTTAATGAAGTGTTGTAAATTTCTTATGCTCCTGCATCAAGAAGATGATGGTATTTATAATCAAAATGAGAGACGGTTTTTTATCATTGTTGCTTCCAAGAAATAGGGATCCTAGAAGAAGTGAGTGGAAATAAAGTGCATTGCTTTGATCTACTAGCGAGAAAAGACACTTAGAGAAATTGACTTTGGCACATACTTTTAAATTGAACTTCTGTAAAAACTTTCTCAAGTAGCCCTTCACTGTCTGTACCTTGAATTTGTGGTGTTATCTTTATACACCCAACTGCAAACAATGCTGACCTCCTTATTCTGAACTATTTTGAAAGAATTATTTGTTATTAATCTTCTGGCCACTACCACTTGAACTCACAAGAAGTATCTTGGTTTTGCTGTAGCAGAAGCAATATAACAATATTTTGCATGAAAATACCCCTTTTTAACGTTTCTGTATCAAACCTGAATTGTGGTATTACTGCAGTGTCATCCTTGTTAGGGGTAGCTTTCACAAGTCCTGTCCTCAGTGCAAAGTCAAGACTTGGTTTCTCTTGTCATGGAAGGAGGCAAGTGAGAGCAATGATAAGCAACTGAACCTGTGAAACAAGCATTTCTTGTGGGCTAACATACAGCTCAACATAGCAAAACACTAATGTCTCCATCTTCATCTGTGGTGTTCTCCTGTGCCTTAGCCCTGTCCTAGAGAATGCCTTTGAAAATGGAGCAGGAGAGTCTATAATAATGTCTTTGAAATAGATCTGAAAGTGAAGAGACTGGGATTGATTCCAGGAAGGTTTACTTTTAAAAATGGCTTTCCAGAGTTTGTGGTTTTTACTGCTCAACTCCTTGTGTTGAAGTCTTGGAAGCCCATTCTTTGAGACTTAGGAATTTAAGATATTCAGCAAACATCCCTAGCTCCAGGGAGAAGCCTACGTTAGTTACTGGAAAAATCCACCTGTGGCAATTGCTCTGTGATAACTTCGTGCTGAATTCTCTGTCTTACTGGAGACTTCTGTAAGCACCCAGCTGTATCCTTACACCTTTCACCTTTTCTAGAGCCTTTAGAAAGATTTAAATACGACGAACAAACTGTTTCCTTCAGGTGGACTTTTAAATCTGCTCCAGGCCGTTTCGCCCTGCTTTAGCACTGTTCTACCCTGTTTTCTTGAGAGGCTGTGTGAACTGAAAACTTGCTTTTGTAGGCATCCACAATGTCACAGTGATACTGCATATTAACTCCTGATCCTAGGCCTAAAAAAGCCTGTGAATAGCTTCCCCCAAGATACTGACATTGCTTTCTAGGGAATTAAATAACCGAAAAGATAACAGCAGTGTGATTGTTTATTTAAATGGAAGACCTGAACTATCCCTACAACACCTAGATTTATTTTCATTCACACTTTTGAGGTGTTGGATGGTTTAAAGTACTTCTTGTTCCAATTGTAGGGCTTATAATAGTTCTGTGGAGAAGTGGCTGAAATTCTAGGTTGTAACAAAAGAAGTCTTAAAACTAGGAATTAACAAGTAATTGTAGTTTGCAATTTAATTTCTTAAGTGGGGGTTGAGAACATGAGAATGTAGCAAAAGAACCTAGTTCCTTGCATAAAATAGGAAACAAAAGCGGTTTGATTCTGGATGTAGCAAATTCTTTAGTAAATACCACATAATAAAATATAAGACAAAGTATTCCGACCACAGCTAATAAGGCAGTAGTAGCATTTGTGTTGTATTTTGCTGTTTTCTTGTGAATTTGTTGAATCTACTCAAATGCATTCCTTCTGAAAGGCTTATATATAGAAAAATTAGTCCTTTTAAGAATTTTGTCTTTAGAAGTATAATTTTGAGGCATTTGCCAATAATAAACTTTTTTGATTAGGCATAGAACTTGGAAATTATTCCTATTTCTCAATTAAAAATGCTTGTACAAGTTCTCTCCAGCTTTCCACATTTATTTGCAGAAAACATGCTGAGGAGGCTAAGCTGAATTTGGAATCAAGTAAACATTTACATTTTATAGCACAACACACTCGATACTGTGGAAGAACAAGTTTCCCTGTCTGACAGCAATCATTGTGTTTCAGGCACAGATAGTCCTGCTGGTGATCCTCATACTGGCTATTGGAGACTTTGTTATAGGAACATTTATTCCTCTGGACAGCAAGAAGCCCAAAGGTTTCTTTGGTTATAAAGGTATGTTGGAACAGTTTGCAGTGTGGTAAACAATAACCTTTCTTGCAAAATAGGCTGTTATAATTAAATTAAACATCTGATCAGTATATCTTATAGTCCTATTTAACTGTAGAGACTTTTTTCATGATTCTTTGCAAACTTCTATGGTTCTGTCCCTTAAAGCTATTGGGTCAAAACTTGATCCTACCTGCTTCATATTGAGGATATTAAATTTAAAAAGCTGGGTGATACTGTAAGTAGTTTTTCTACCTTTAAATCTGCTTAAGTTTACTGTGCTGACTTTTATGTCAAGTTGAAGTGAGGAATTCAGGCTTAGATGTTCTACAGTTAATTTTAAGAAGGCCATAATGCTGTGACTTTCAGCTTTTTTATTGGTCAAATAGTGGCTGGAATGCGCTAATATTTCAGCTTCTATGTGAATACTGACAGACTTACATCTTTCCCTGCAGCCGAAATATTCATGGAGAATTTTGGACCGGATTTCCGACAAGAGGAGACTTTCTTTTCTGTGTTTGCTATTTTCTTCCCTGCTGCAACCGGCATACTTGCTGGTGCAAATATCTCGGGGGACCTTGCGGTAAGTAGTGAATTAAAAATACTCTTCATGACCACTCAAGTGTGCATTGACCTCTGTCATCACTGTCCACTGACATTTTTCTTTCAGGATCCTCAGTCAGCCATACCTAAAGGAACGCTGTTGGCCATCTTAATCACTACATTGGTTTACGTAGGAATTGCAGTATCTGTAGGTAAATAGAGAATGTTTTTAACTTTATCCTTTCACGTTCGTTATGAGGGTGTATTTTGATATGGTTTTATGTAATTTGTTATGTAAAGTCATTATGTAGTTGACATTCCTGCGTGGGAAGATAGTAGCCAAAGGTTTCTGTTTTTACTGCTGGGAGATTCAGTTTGCAGCTGGTTTTATAATTTCCTGAAATGGCTGATGCTTTTCTAAGAAAAGTGACTGCTTCAGTCTAAAGATGACAAAAGAGTTCTTATGGGTGTTTCCTCATTTGTTGCAGTTATTTATCTTAAAGGATTTACCGGTTAGCAGTGGGATAATCCCTGGATTAGAAAAGCGTGGTTTCAGGAAATACTCACTGCAAAAACACCTGTATTGTTTTGAGGATTGTGGTAATCAGCCACTTTCCTGCAGTGAACTGTGGGATGGCCAGACAGCACCGTGGTGAGGATATTTGAGCAGTAATTCCCCATTTGAGGGAGGAGACCAAGAAGTGCCTTCAGTCTGGTCAGCCCACTTTTGGAAGTGTCATGTTCTTGTGTAAAGAGGAGAAATAATCACAGACAGATCTGAGTCTTGTCTTCCCAGGAGTTCTCACCCCACAGTTGTTTGAAATCCTCTGTAGAAATTGCCCTGGGGTTGATACTAGTTTTGCTGTAGAGCACCAGTGGTTAACCACATTTTTCCCACATGTAAAATAATTCTAGTAACTTTAAGACTATAGGATTGTAATTGTATCTTGCATATTTCTTGCCTGTGATGGGAAATGTTTTTTACTCACATCACATATACTAGTTTCTGACAGCAATAATATTTTTTATTATGTGAAAGGCCTTGTTTTATAATAGCTGTGGTGCCTTTTGAATGAAATTCTCATTTATAAGAGTACGATTGATCTTGCCACTAATGATACTTCCTTTCCAAAGATACCAATCTTGCTAGTCTGCCTCTGTTGGCTAACGTGGGAGTGTAGCTCTGCCAAATTCTTGCTCTGTAGCGGTTGTGCTTTAATGCACCATAATGAGCTACACTCATTTCCTAATTAGATTGACTGCATAGACCTCTTGCTACCAAATTTGAATCCTTTGGAACCTCAACCCACACAAGACTAGAATTATTGTTAATACTCACTTGTTAATGCAATACTTTGATCTGCTTCCAAACATGAAAAAATGCAATATAAAAATTGACAAAAGAAGCAGTTTGCAAAACCAACTGGACGTGAAATTGTTTGATTCATCAGAAATGTTCTGCCTTGTACTGACTTATGCTTTGAATTCTGCTAGTTAGAAAAAGGCAGCAGGAGTCAGAGATCGAGTGCAGTTTAGCTCCTTTTGAGATACTGGGTTAGGAATATTAGACAAATACTTTTATTCCTTTCCCAGAGGAGTGGTAAGCAAGTCAGTAAAGATTTGAAGGGGCTAATAAATGTTGCAGAGTAGTCATATCTGAAGAGGATGAAAATGCCCTGAACTTAACTCACCATTTGTATGCTCTGTAGTAAGTAAGAAGGCTAAACTGAGTAGAAAAGGCTGAAAAAAAGGAAAATTACTCATTCTGCTGCAAGAGCTAGGCTGCTATTTCAAAAAGATAACTGTGAGAAGTAGGTATGCAGTTTCATATTTTAGCAAAGGACAGATGCAGACAGGCAGGTGGCATGAGGAGGCAGGTTTCACAGGCAAATTTCCATCAAAAGTATTGAAAGATAAATTTCAAAGAACAGTGTTTATTGCTTTAAAAGCAAGGGAAGCTCTAATTTTAAAAAAAAAAAAAAAGCCAGAGTTCTGAGTAGAGTTAAGACCTGCTTCCTGGTAGTTATGAAAGTAAAACTAATTAACAAGAGCCCAGCTGTAGGTGGTTACAGCACTAGTAGAATTAAATACTGTGAACTGCAGGCTGAATGGCTGTAGTACCTCTGGAATTCATGTAGTCAGGGAGATAACTTGATAGACATGGCTGGAAACCATCTCAGGCTGAAAGCATGGCAAAACTCTGTTTGACTTTGGCAGAAACATGGTTATAAATGCCTGTGAAAAGGTGAAATCCTGTTTCCACAGGAGGGAAGACATAGAGACTTTCAGGGAAAATGCTGCCAGAATCATATAAATAAGTGAAACTTTCTGGATGAGTGTTACAGAAAGTGTCCAGACTGTTACTTTTATCTAAGTGTCTTCTGCTGAGAACAGAGCCTGCCCAGCTGGCTTCTGATCTGCATTCTCTCACAGTCAGGCCCACATTAAGTTCGTTCCTACTGCCATGTCCGTTTCTGCCATACTTTGATTCTATGTGTGAAAATTCTGCCAACCAACTGGATCTGAACTTTGACAAAAATGAGGAAAGAGGAGGGCTGTGATAGTGCACTGCAGGTATTTAGTGAGTTGTTCAGTACAATGGGCCTGCCACTGCAATCTGTCACCTACAAAATGTTATTTCCAGATGGTTCAAAGCTGAGAACTGTGGTGTCAAATCCATTTGATACTGCTTGAGTGTCTGGGGCAAATACTT
>VYZT01040663.1:0-46602 GCA_013400735.1 Pomatostomus ruficeps
TTAATTAAATATTAACTTTATAAATTAATAATTTATATCACACACCTAAAATTTACCTACAACACATACTAGCCAAATCTGTTTGTTGTTTTGGGGGCAGGTGGATGGAGTGGGTGAAGTACCCAGAAAAAAAAAAAAACGTTTCCAAAAGAACTATATAGAACATCTTCTATTTCTCTGAGAATAGCATCTATTATTTAGTGTGGAGCAAATATGTTCAGAGGCTAAATGGCCTCTTTCAAATGACAGAGGTATTTTTTTCCTCTTTTTGTTTAGTACAACATGTGTTTGATATACCAAAATAGCTTTTATTTAAAAGGCAATCTTTATTAGGTAATTTTTAAAATGGGAATTACAATATGTACCAGCAAAAATTGCTTGGCTATTTACTTACTGATTCTTTGCAGAGGCAAATTATTTTGCCAATGGGCAAGATGAAATCTGTTACAAAAAATAAACGGGACTTATACTTTAAATGCCATTCATAGCAGAGAGTTATTTTGTTTTTAGGTCTGGTCACCTAAAAAAAAAAAAACCTGGGACATTAAATTGAAGGCTGTATCATACTCTGGCAATAATAACTGGCGCCCCAAACACTTTCCACCACAAATCTCACTGGCAGAATTCCTACTTTACAAGAGAGCAAAAGCTACCAGAAAAAAAGTCGGGGTGAGATAAAGAACAGAAGAAAATAAATGGCTTCCTAACTTCAGTCTTCTGCAAGAAATGACTAAATTTCTGTTTCTAACCCAGAGACATTACATCATCTAATTTTTTTAAGAAAAAAAAAATCCTGCCTTTTTAACATCTCTCTTGTATCCTTTGCATCCATATCTGTGTAATCCACTACCATGACTAAAATAATCTGTCGAATAGGTATCATGGCCATTCAAATCTGAACGTGAGTGTAAAATTTCAGTCCTTACAATATTGCTTACCTGTGTGAACCCCTGGAAACACTGGGCATTTCTTTCAGCAGAGTCCCTCTAACGCCCACACTCAAACAAGCCCCCTGTGACACCACAGGCAGCGCCTTCCTGTTACGTAGAGTCCCGACAATTAGAAAAAGTCAAGAGTTAACAGCAAGATGCTGTAGAGAAAAAGCTAAACTTAGGAAAATGTTCAGATTGCCATTGCCCAAAAATCTGAGTAATGTTCCAGATACGTTATGTTAATCTGTTACACAAGATTGTCTGTAATGTGAATATTTTTTTAAAGAGTACTTGAGGGTGGTGTTGGGGGTTGGATGAAGGCATGTGGCCAAAGTTATTACAGAATTGAAGAGGATTATTTTAATTATTATTGGACTATTAACCCTCTGTGTGGTCCTATTTAACCAGTGTCATTGTGTTCATGACTCATATGATCTACAACCATAGTACTTGAAATTACTGTTGATCACTGAGGATTTTTGAATAAAAATGGATATGATTAGATGTGTAAAGCTCATTTGAATGCAGTTTTATGCATAGAATGGATTTCTAGCCACTAAAAACCAGGCCTTAATAATAAGGTATCAAGAAAAACACAGTGAGAAATGATATTTTCTGAATGTGATCTGTGTATTCTAGATACACCTCATAATGAACGTGACCAAATACTGAACACGAACTGAAGAACAAACCCTTTGTGTTGATGCAAAATTTGAGTGGCAGGAAAAAAACATTACAGAAGATAAGGGTTTTCATTCATAATGCAATGTAAATTAAAAAGCCATGGATACAAAAGAGTAGAAACAAGAAAGGTAATATAACAAACTTACATTTCACCCTTCATCTTTACAAGGATCAAAAAAGGGGCATACATCTTTATTCTAGTCGAATGGCCACTATAATAATAAATTACAGTAGCTCATACAAGAAATAAAATATGAAGGACTCAGTTATGTTTTAAATTGAAGGAATGCAAACCATAACATAAAAAAAACCCCTAACTCTAAAGTTTATGAGCTTTCATTTCTTTTATAAATGAGGGGCAAAATATACATGCAAGTAAGGTATATGTGAATTTATGCAATCGCTTTGCCATTGATTTCACTGGGAACAACATGAAGCTCGGAGACTTCCCTTACCAAGCCTATTTTCATTCTAAATAGGTCTTGATGGTGTTGTAGCTGTAGAGCCAAAAAAAAAAAAAAAATTAGGCCAAATTTTATGTGGTCATGCTAGCGTGGTAGAAAAGCTTTTGTGAGGATTTGATGCTGTAACTGCATTTGTACATCTGGCCCCCCCACAGACCTTCAAAGACTTAGACATTCACAGATCCTTACACAGATTATTAAATGGCCTGTTAGTAAAAAGAGGTGGATTCAGGACACTGACACATTTGAAATTGGTATCTGCAACTGGGCTCTGACATTTCATTTGGATACTTAAAGCATTAATGTTATTGTATCCTGAGGACCTATATTAACAAGTTTGACGTAACAGATGGAAGCTTTTTCAGAAAAATGTAAACAGCTGAACTGAGAGCCAGCATTTTCTATAGACAGAACTTACAGTGAAATATAGCACTCTGCTGTTTATTCCAAACACATCATGGCATTGTAAGTAGACCACTTTATGCAGTGGAGAAATACATTGAATGTAAAAGGAACACACATCAAGAACAGAACATTCTCCCACAAATTCTCTGCTTCTGACCTATCGAACCCCCCACCCCTCCCACCAAAATCAAGAAAATTATTGCCCTCTATAAACCAGAGAAGATAATTTGAACCAAACCACACTGAGTCTTCTTGCAAGGCTACTCATTGCTCATTCTCTACATCATCACATTTCTGTATTTGCTAATTTAAATATTATGTTCATTTTAATATTATCTATTACACTAGACCTTACTGATTGTCTGTTATGTGAGTAGCTTTCGAAACACATACTTGCAAACCTGATCCTCAATAAAAATAAACAAACTACTTCATAAATAAGAGAAGCACAAAAGAAGCAGGGGTTTTTTTGTGGAAATGGGCTTTTAACTATTCTTCTTGAATTACCCTCTTTGGTCTTTTAGTTGCATGACTGTTCTTGCACATCTATTTTAAGGGCAGATTAATAATATAATTGATTACAAATACAGGACCATCTAGTTTCTGCATTTTCCACACTCTATATTTGCTGTGGCACAATGGAAATTAATAACAATGGCCACATCTGACTGCTGTTGCTTCCTGCACAATTTCTGTGATGCACTAATAAAAGACACTGAAAGTTCAGTGCTCTGGAACGGTACCTCCAGTTACCATAATGTTTACCACAGGAAATTACCTATCAGACAACCCTGCCCAGAATCATTAGTCAGAAATGGGACAAATTTCAGTTTGTGGAGAGAAACAGCCAGCCTAGGGCATCATTAGCAGCAGTGCCTGAAAGCTGTCCTCCGTTACAGAGGATGAAAGATGGAGAACTGCATATCCTACCTGAATGAAATATGCAACAGATTCCCAGACCTGTATGTGAACATGGTTTTGGGGTTTTTTCCCTTGGAAAATAAGGAAATCTAATTGTTTAAGGCAGAATTCCCAAGTAATTGATAGGATTATCTTAATAACTTGGTTAAATAAGCAAATAACAAGAAAAAATATCCATGTTCACAACAGGCAGTGAAAGCAGTGCAGAGCTGCAGGATGGGAACTGCTCAGAAGCAGCACTAAGGCTCTGTGGTCAGAGTCCAACTTGCATACCCTTTTATTCAGATGCTCTTCTCTTTCTGTGAGTCCATAACACGCTTTTATAACATGCCTAGTATGCACCAGAGAAGAAATATCCACATTTATTAGGCTTATGACACCGTAAACACCATTAGAAGCAGTTCTGGTATGACAACCCTCATTTTGCACTTCTCCATTTCTAACTTCCTTCGCCAATGCTCACTCTCATCCATTTAGCACTTCCATTTATTGTCTCAAGGCCAGATTTTCAGTACTTTCTGTTCATCTCCAGCTCTCTCTCTGCAGCTTTGCATGACAACCAAACTGACTCCCCTGCTGTCATTTGGGATACTTTAACTGGGCAAAGTCCACATTTGGTTACTCTAAATATTTCTTGAGTATCTAGTCACTCTGTGTTTTAGTGATCTCCAGACTTTAGTTTACATTCTTTAAAATTTGATTTTTGCCCCAAGTCCAGTATTTTTACAATATAACCTTTATATAAAACAAATGTTCCAGTACATGCAGAAGATTAAAGGAATGAAGGAGGCACTCAGCTGTCCTTTAATTTTACATGTGTTTAATGTTATCTTGGAGAAATGTACCTATTTTCATTTTGAATCTAATCTACAAGCTATGTTGGATGATTGTGCAAGGAGTCAGCATGACAGCTGCTTAAAGAAATAAAATGGAGGCAGAAAGAAGCAGAGGATGTTCAGTGGCAAAATCCACTGGATAACATTTGTTTACTTTCTTGGTACTTTCAACTTTATTTATCATATCCAGAGGATTGGAATCCAGAGGCAATCAGGCTGGTGGTTTTTGCCTGGCCTCTTACACACAGAAAGCAGCTAAACATTTCCGATCTGGGTTCAGCTACCCAACTCTTCTAGTCGTGGGGATGGAGATGAAAGCAGGCTGTTTCAATTAGCCTGGCTATAGAGATGATCTGGAGCTCTGAATTAATTGATTTGAAGACCAAGAGGGACAGCTCCTGCATAATAGAGGCCATGGAATTTCACTCTGTAATTACAGTTAAGTTCAGCTCCAAATCCAATAGAAATCAAAGGTGACCATATAAGGCCCATCTCTAATCAAAAGTGGCTCTTTTCCCTAACCACTAAGTGTAAAATAGTCCATGTTTCTTTCTATTTCAAAAAGCCATTTGTGTCTAAAGTGAACCTGTGTGAAAGATCTTTAATCCTGCATGGACAGGAACAAATCTTCCCCTGCTGCATGAAAAGACTAGTACAATGAAAGTATTGGGAAGGGAAGTGGTGGGGGAGAGGACGGCTCTGCCTTTTTGGCAGTACTCGCAGAACATTAGTTAGGGTAGGTGGAGTCCTGCTGGGTCTAACCAACTGCTCAGATCCCCTGTAACATTTTACTAGCCCCCAGCTTTACACAGCACATCTAGGAACACGGAGAAAAAGCTCATATATACATACATTTTAAAAGACACAAAACTCTAGAGTGCGTATCCAAAGCAGATCAATTGCCTTTGCAATATTCTCAAAACAAAATGTTCCACCAGCAGAACTGATAAGAAGAGCCAAAAAATGGAAAACACTTGCTACCAATTTACTGCAGTCACCCATAAACTATTACTAGAACATTATGTATTGGGGTTCAAGCCAGAAAGCTATTAAAGCGGACTGCACTAGACTCTTTCCACTGTGCTACTGAAGCATTAATAAGTCTTTAGAGAATTGTGTTTATGTTGAAAGAACAATCTTATAATCAAATTTTCACACACACAAAAAATGCAGCTCTTTCTAGAATTACTGTGTGCCTTTGCTCTCTCCCCCACATTGGCTGGTGTCTCCACAAATACCATCATTTTCTATGTTTCTGTCTGGCCCAAACCCTGACGTACATACTTTGTGTTCCAAGCTGGACAAATTTCAAGATAAATGGTGCTAATTGACAGTGTTAATGGGCGCAGGATGTACCACATCCTTTCCCCCTGTTGTCTCTGTCTAAGTGTCTTTCACACTCCTTACAGCCATTCTTTGTACAAGACAAAAAACAGTTAAAAGTCAATGCTTTTACTTAGACACACAAATAATAACCATCCAGTGATATTCTGTGGGGCTGTGTTTCCATCCCTGTTATAGGAAAACCTCTAATAAATCAGAAACCTCCTTTCCCATTTCAGAGACAGCACAATACCCAGCAAGATGATTATTAACCCAATGATTTACTGTCTTTACCTCAAGAATTGATGTTTTCCTTTGAAAAGGTGTATGCTTTCTTCTCAGCCACCTTCCTCTGATAGCACCCAAGTGGAAACCATATAACAGTGTAGGTCAGGTGGAAATAGGCAGCTCCTATATCCCTGGAAATGCCTTAAAACAGTAAAACTCGAATTTAAATGTACTAGGCCATCACTCCAGATAAGACTTGAGATTCTACTTGAATTAAGTAAGAAAAAGACCTAAAATTCCAAGAAGGGAAACCAGGTCCCTTGTATGAATTTATTCATATTATCCTAAGCAAGTACTTTAGTTAAGAGCTGAGAACTGTGGTATTAATTGCTATCATCATGACCACCATGATCACCAGATAACCACTTAAACTATTATTCCCACTTGGAGTCCTAGGAAGTGCAGGCCAGGCGAACAGTATTGTGTTATGACAGGTTTATGATAACATAACACCTTTCTTGATTTGCCTCTTCAGTTCCTGGAATATCCTTGGGGTTTGAGAGATGACTGGTAAAGCACTTCTGGCTGCCAACTGGCCTGTAGGCTGTTCTCACCGGGCAAGAAAAGTCCAATTTCCTTAAAAACAGGGAGAATCTTTGGCAATAGAATACCATTGTAATGGCTGTAAATACTAATTTTGCTGTTTGCTGAACTTGTTGGCTAAATGTCCTTAAATTGGATCAGACAGTACTGATATACTTGACAGCAAACAGTCTAATTTGAAAAAATAGTAAGAGCTTGCAGCTCTCTCTGAAGTCAATGGAAATTGTAGAAATTTAGTATCATTCCTTGACTTGGGCCTTTAGAATAAACAGAATGGAGGGTCAAATATATCCCTTAAGTAACTTCACTTGATCCCCTGTGTTTTTTACCTCTTGATTAATGACTGTGGGAAATATTGCTTGCTCAGGCAGCACATTCATGTGTAAAGCTTTTTCACTTCCTTGTGTAATTAGTTACATTTCAATCAAACTTACAACAAAAATAATAAGAAATCCTTTCTACCTGCACTAATACACAGGACGCCAGAGAGTGATTTTGCAGTAAATAAACAGGCCACATCTACAACTAAATCTCTCTCTAGAGTTTGCCTTTTCGCAGCAGGACTCAGGCTCTGCTGCCATCATTCAGCTAAAGAGGTCCTCTCTGATTTCTTCAAAGAAAACGTCATGTGCCAGCACAACAGTGTGTCAGAGAGCCATTTTAGGTGAAATGCTTACCATAACTCTTAAAAACTCTCTCTATGCCAGGAAGGGGAATGAAAATACTTAATCATAAAAATCAACACCCCAGAAAGGCTTGGAAAGCACTCAGGCCTCTGGAGGAGATTTCTTCTAGGACCTCTGCAGCAGCTGAGTTACTGCACCTTCTGCTCCAGCCCCATTAGTCCATACACTTGCAAAAAGTTGTCCACTGCTTCACTGAAAGGTTTACATTAAGACAAGAGTCTGGTGCCCAGGAGAAATGTCCTAGATGTTTTCTATGCTTAAAAGGCAAGATGTGCCTAATATGATTTTTCTGTAAAGAGCAACTGAAGTATGGTATTAATAAAAAATAAACTATGTTAACTTATGTTAAATCCTCCTCTCTTCTCCAAAAATACACAGCTGAAAAAACCCTACCCCAGCAGTACTAATGCACAAGCAAGTCCTCTCCATCTGCCAAATATGTAGGTCATTTCAACGAGTGACAGAGACAAAGAGGCCTGATTTTAATTCATGAAATATTCCTGCTAATAGCAAAGTTATTGAGACATCTGTTAAAAGCCTGACCTGTTATAATGGGGGGATATCTAAAATTACAGAAATTTCTATTTAAATTAATGCTACATTATTTTATTGGGCATTTTAAAGAGGTATTGCTATTAACAAAAACATTATATAAATTAGAAACAGGCCTACAATAATCCTCCAGATAAAATCTGGTCCTGTCTTCTAATACTACAGTATGAGCTTTTATTTGTGCGTGCACTACGTGTGTATATAACAATATAGCAAATATGTAAAAAAAATTTAAAATCTTAAGAGCCATGGCAGCCCAGTTTAAAGTTTGGCAGGGAACAGTTGGCAGACATTAAAAAAAAAAGAAAAAAAAAAGTAAATACGTTTCATGGCCTGTATATAATTGAACATTCTTCAAATTCCTGTAACGGAAATGTCAATACCATGGAAATCCTTGAAATGTGGACACAGACAGATAAATTTGACTGGAGCCAAACACCTCCACTCAGAATGAATAGCAGACCTTCAGACAAAGAAAATCTACGTAATAATACACCACCTACTCAATAACAGTAACTAAAGTCAGGTTTTGCCTTTGGGGTAGTGGTGAAGTCAGCAGAGGTGGAAGACAGGGGAGGAAAGTTGTCGGAAGGACTGCCCTGAGAAAGTGAGGCACGCACAGGATTTCCCTCCAGCAGCACTCGAGAGAGGGGCTGAGCACCAGGGAGGACCCGCTGACACTGCATTCAGGGCTGGGCCCTGGCTCGTGATGAACACAGCGGCTCTTGGGTTGCTGGATTCAACAAAACAGGACCAGTGACTGGCTTTGTTTATGTCAGGTGATGTGTGAGAGGATGCACCACACACAGGGTGAGCACCTCACTGTCAGAGGCTGAACCAGAAGCTCTTTGCCGAATGCTCTTCTTCCTGCTGGCTCACTCCCAAAGGCCAGTGTCACAACAGGAAGGCCAGATTTTCCCAGGCCACAGAGACAGGAGCTAGAATGAGGGGCACAGGTCCCAGGTCTTCATTACAGTTCCTAAGAAAACACTCAGAAGAGCATCTCGATCCCAAACCAAAGTGAACATGCAGCAGCCTTTCTTCTCTTTCACGCCCATATCCTGGTTTCCTCACAAGATGCTCCATGCCCACACAGGTGGAATATTGTAGGCCTTTCTGCAGTTCTGCCCTTGCCATGGATGCCTTGTGGATTGATGAAATACTGAAATGTAGCCAGAAAGTATGTAATGAACCAGATATAACTGAGGACCGAATCCTCAAAAAGCTGCTAAAAGACTTCGAAACATGTAGCAGGATAAAATATAGCTCAGAAAGTTTACCAGTAGACCACTTACACGCATTTTATATTTAATTCAAGGTTTCCTTTTTCTGAATCTAAAAAATACTAGTAGCAGATAAATATATTTCCATTTAAAAGGTCACTTTGCTTCCAAGAAAGAAAATGCAAAGGTTTAACTTTTTAAAAAAGTGTGGGTCAGCCAAGGTAAACCCAATACCCACAAAAAAAAAATTTCTAGCAGGTGCAGAAAGTACAAAGTCTAATATATGCTCCTCCACTATTACAAGGTATCATGCATCCCACTGCAACATCCACATAAGTCATAGCATAAAGCCATTTGATGTACCACCCATGTGAAATCTGTTCCCTTTTTATGAAATTAGCTAGACAGAGGTCTGGTTTTAATGTTCCTCCTGAGATGCTCTATGAATGTTCAGAGTTTTATGAGCACGTCTTTACTTTTTCCTTCCATGATCAATATTTTACCACTTTTCTTATTGCTTTTTCCTTCTTCTACTGCTGTGTGAGACATCAAGGTACAGTGTAAAGTACATAAAACAAGGAGGCAAACTGCCTTTACTGAAGGTCTACCAAACATACAAAACACACAGATTCTTTTCTTCAGTACTCAGCTATAAAAGCACTACACATGATTAACAACAGCCAAAGGAAAAAGTGACGATTTTAAGTTGCCAGTCTCCCCTTGGCAATGAAATCTTCAGTCTTGACTTCACCACTCCCTAAACTCTAAATACTTCTCTGTGTAATTCTAGTAACTTCTTAACTGTATTTTTGAATGGATTATAAGCACATCTTAAAAAAGCAAATTATCAGCAAACAGTGCCTAGACAGGTTATATTCTACTTTGCTAAGATCAAGGGATATTTTTGTATTATTTCATTTGTCTGTCTAAATTCAAGCTCTTCTGGCACAGACAGTAGCTTCAAGAAAAATTCTTGAAATCCCTACTTAACTAGGATCAAATAAATGTCACTGAATAAGCCTAACTGTGCCTTTGCTTGCAGTCATTATGAAAAGAAAATGGAGTAAGAGTCAGATCTGTTCAGAAGCATGTAAATGTCCATCATTACTCAGTAATACTTTCCATCCTTTCAGCCTCATTCAGGACCTTGCTTGACACACCTTTCTCTATGACCACCACTGCAAACAAACAAAAAATACAATCCTACTGTGTACTTCAGGTAGGACAGAAGGACAGTAGATGTACACTACAGAAACCGAACTTTGGGTAAAATTCCCTACTAGAGAACTGCACTGCCACCTTCTCAGCCCAAGGAATGTTAAGAAGAATGGAACTTAAGAAGTAGATTATTAAAATCATTGAAAACCTCTTGTAAAAAGAGGTCTTTCACTTGGAAAAAAAATAAATAAATTTCTCTGCAGGTTTTTGTACTTAATATGGTTAAAAGTTACAGAATTGAAAGACACTAATGGGAGAAACCATTATCCAATTTTCAGTGCATGAGCACTTCAGAGATTGTGTAATAAAAAGATTCACAGCTTGTCCAAGAAGTCAGGAGGTCCCAGTTCTGTGAGCAGGTCTGTCTCCTCGCACCCTGCGCTCAGCTGAATTCACTGCAGTTCTCTATAGATTCCCCTCACGAAATCTGTGTAAGATCAAGGGCTTAGTTATTTTCTCTCTCTTTTAGAAAGTTCTTCTGACTTAGTGTTTGAGGAAACAAAAGTCCTCATTCACGACAATCTTGCTTTTTAAAGAACGTGGACTCTGCTCCTCATGGGCAGCACAGCAGAAGCTGTGATTCTCTATCTTGTTTTAAAATACAGCCTTTTTATGAAACTTCGTTTTTCTTTAATGCTGAAAGCATTGCTTCAGCATTTTCTGCACCAGAGCCGAATTCTCCCCTTGTTCCAAGAGACTTTGCTGTCTTACTTAAAAAGAGGACCATGTACATGGTTGATCCCCATCTCATGTAAAGTGACTTGATCATAAGGCAGCTGATCATTCTTGCGGTTTTGGGCAGTTCCTTTTTTCTTTCCTTTTTTTTTTTTTTCTTGATGAATACTTTAAAACCAAGCGAATCATTAATACGATCTGGCAAAACACTGAAAAAAACAACCTGAAAAAATCCTACTGAAACCAAATTCAATATCCACTAATGGCAATACTACCGTACATAATCATTAAATACCAGTTCCTCTGAAGAGATCTCTTTTTCTAAGTGTATTTCCACACAGTTGTTTGCAAGTCCTTTCCCTGGTAACCAAGGTTCACTGGAAAGTTGAGGAAACTTTAAGGGAAGCAAGTATAATTTTCTTTAAAACAGAAAAGGGAATCTAATGGAAGAGATAGGTCCAAATGGACCAGGAGACCCCAGGCTCGGCCCAGCTTTCTTTAGCACCCCTGTAAACACAGGGAGATTGAAGGAGAGGGAACATGACAGCAGCAGTTGGGGGACCAGCTGCCATAACAAATTATCATCAGAACTTTTAGGCATTTCAGAAGTACCACAGAGGTTTATACGGGGCCCAGTGCTACTAAAGCTAATTCAGAAGTTCTCACTTCTGCTATGAGAGCTGGAATGAGGCCTTGGTTCCAAACTCAGAAGTTGCAGAGCCAACCCTTCGCCAACTTACAATGACTGCACAAGTGGATTTCCACCAGGATCTAATTTTTTCAGCGTACGTTCATTTTAAAGGGATATAGTGGAACAAATCAGAGATCAAGCTTTCTGATTTAGTCTTTAAACTATACAGTTGAAATCTCAATTCCTTTTTGGCTTCTTGAAAATAAAAGCCTTGGGATGCAAAGGGAAGGTGGAGAAATCAAGCACTTTCGCTTTACATTCCTGTTTTGTCTCGCACCTTGAAGGATAATGATGATGTGGGGACCAGGGCCTCCAGTAAACTGCATCCTTCTGTGACTTTTGCATTCACCGCTGGCAAAATCTTTCTGATTGCCAGTATTTTTATTTCATAAAAGATAGTAAGAAGATAAGTTTCAGTTTCCCCTCTTCTTTCACACACATAAAGTGCTTCCAAGACCAATGCCTGACCCTATCCCGAACTTGCCCTCTAGATGTCACCTGGGCAGGAAATTACTGTTCTCAATCTTGGTCTGTTCCCTTTTACAGTAAGTTCATGGTGTATTTTCACTCAAGAAGGTGTATGCTTGAAAGGAATTCTGTAAAGGTACCACACAGACCTCTGAAGTTCAAATCTTTGTAGAGATTAGAACTTTTCTGAAGTTCCACAACACAAACAGGTTGTGTTTTAATGTGTAAAGAGAGAAAACTCACTTCAAAGCAGATGAGACTTAAGATGTTTCTTTTCTTCCCTAGGAGTGAGAGAACTGTATAAAAGATTTCCTGAGTGGCTGTGATAGATGTCTCCACAATGGCTTGGCACATGTTCTATGTACTAATAGTGTGTCACAAAAGGATGATCAATGCTCCCGAGCACCAGCCATGGGTTGGGGAGCATCAGGTTCACCCAGAGACTCTGCACAAATGCTGTTACTTTTGGCAAGTGGCATCCTCACCATGCTTCAATTTGTCATCTAAGACATGAAAATACCAGCTCTGTGTCTCCATCAGCATCGCACAACCAACCATGTTAAAGCTCTGTTCGTAAATATGAGGGTAAGAGGTGTATCACTCCCTGTTGCTGAAGACTGAACAATTATTTGTTTTCAGCCTAGCTGGTAGGGCTTTCCCTGCTGAAAGCCAAGGGTGGTTTAGGATTAAATTTATGGTGTATTGGACAAAAGCTACGGGATATATGCACAGAAGCTACTTTTGTAATCTGTGCCTCTCCCTCACTTTTAGAGAACTGCAGTGAAGGGAATACTATAGTTTCAGTGCCACAAAAATTGTGAGACCTTCAAATACTATGCTAGTCATAAAACAGGCATTTAAACAGTTTCTGAAACTACAAAAGGCTTTTAGGGAATGGAATGCAAAGAGAAAACAAAGAATGCTGGAAGGCAGTATGAAGAAAAACAAATTGAAAAGATTTAACCGGAAAAATTTCTTAATTTATTTTCTTATTTGCACTTTGAGCTCCAATATTGAACCATAACCTCCCAGGAGTTTCAAATAGCACTTTAAGACTTCTGGACCACAGCCTGTCAGCCTGAATTCAAAACTTTTGTCCTTTCCACTTGTTTTCCAACACCATTACTATCCCATATACCCTAAAAAAACCCCCACCTAATCCATCAAGTGGAGTTGAATTTACACAGAAAAAAATTTATATATTTCTTTGGACATCAGACATGCCTATTTCCAAACTCTAGACCAAAATCTGAAGTTAGACCTTAATGTGGGCTTAATGTAGACTCAAAGCTAGCTGGTTTTGGTTAAAAGCAAGTACAATGAAATGTAAGAAATAAGAAAAAGTTACATGAGAGAAACCACTGGGGGTTGGATTGTGTTGGATTTTCGTTCATGTTTATTAAACATTTCCCAAGAAAGAAAACATTTTTACCACTGAATGACTTCCACAGGAATGTAGCACAGGTCAGGCCGAGTAGGCCGAGGAGCCAAAAGGAGAGCTAAATGAAAGACCACACAGAGACAGCAAAGGAGAGGGCAAAAAGAGAGAGAGAGGGCAGAACCCTCTGACCTTTATTTATATGTTTTTACAAATCACCGTGGATTGGAGTAGAAATCATTACCTCTCAATTCCATTGGTCAAAGCATCTATCTATCATATTTCTCCACTCATGAGAATGAAATTATAAACAACAGAGACAGTTAACAAAACATAGATAGTTGTCAAGAAACCATGGCCATGTTTACAGCAGAATGTGTGAGAAAGTATCACAGCAAAGAGAAACACTGAGAAACTGCAAAACTCAGGACAACACAGGAACCCACTAGAGAACATTTCAACTAGTCTAAGAAATAGCAATATGTCAAAGAGGAAAGAAAGTAACTACGTTCACAGGACGAATCAAATTCTCTTTTCTCTTTCCCAGGCAATACAAGTAGCCCAAATGCATATGAACAGAAGGGATGCATATAGGCCAGCACAGAAACCTCATATTTCAATTACAACTAGTTTTCAAAAGAGACTTTGGGTATTTCTGATCCCAAGACAAATCAAGCCTGAAAAAAAAAATGCAGAGGGCATTACATCCTAACGGATGATCCACTACTGAAAATGGATTGTAAGAACTTCAGGCATGATTGAATCTACTATTGAAATACTGAGCTGACATTTGAAAAAGACAAAATAAATGTGTACAAATGGAGAACAGTTCTAGAATAAAGGTTTTGTGAGAGAAAATTTAAGGAGGTTCAAAGTGTTTTTCATACAGGATAGGCAGATCTAAGTGAGTAAGAACCAATGAGAAAACCCTTTCAAATGCAAACATCAACAACCTTACATATCACTTTGTTCTTCTAGGACTACTGAAAAATCTTCCATTTACTACAGTGATAACCATACTGAGCTTTCCATCTCAACTGACCAATTTCATGCCATCCTCAATTTATCTCTCACACAAAATCCAGTTTCCAGTAAAGAACTACTACAAAAACACTGAGTTTGTGTTGAGTACTGTGGTGGTAAAATTCTGAGGGTGCTAGCAAACTTAAAGATTGACAAAGACGTGATCAACACTGGCAAAGCAAGTTGGAAAACAAAGTTCAGCTCCTGCCTCAAACATAACTGCAGGAAAAAAAAAAAATTAACTAACCACAAGCAGAAGTTTCAAGCCTTTTGATCTGGAGTCATCATTTGGTATTTAATTCTGGTTTCTGTGATGCCTTCCTTCCTCCACACCCCAATTTCAAATTTATTTTTTTTACTCTGTAAATTGGAGTTTAAGTATAGTTATCTGTTATTCTTGCTGATCAATACCATCTGTGGCAAAAGACTAGTGAGTTATACTGGACAGATTATAGACTGAAAAGCTTTTAAAATTACCAAGAAATCAAGTGCAACATACAGTTCCGTTGACTGATCTGGATTAACTCCCAAAATTGGCTGATAGAAAGATGTGAGATTCTTTCCAAAAAGTCAAAACCTGTAGCTAATAAAAGTAACTGTAATATGAAAAATTAGGTTCTTCTCCCTTTAAATCACAACCCATAGAGGCACTGAAGTAAATCCCTTAATCTTTTTTTAAGTGGCTATTTTATCCCAACTTCCTCTGCGGTTTATACCCTCAAAGCATCTACACCACAACTCAAGAACAGCCTAGACAAGGAGCTTCAAGTTTCTTCTCTTAAAAAAAGCATCTAACATTAAAAAATTACAAACAAAAAAAAGACAAAAAAGAAGAAAAAACACAAAACAAAAGCTCACAAAATCCACCACCAAAACCAAACACAAAAACCCCAACCCCACAACAAATTAAAAAAATCTCAGCAACAAAAAACCCACAAAACCAAAAGAGCCATTAACTTGAGTTCAGCCTTCCTGATCCTTTAACCCCTCATCCAAGACCATGCATCAAAAAGAAACATTCACAACTCTTAAAGCCACATTATATATTTACTGAGGCATGCAGATGATTAAAATACTGTATAGATCATTAATCTCTCTTCATCCTTGTAACCAATTTATAGACAAAAAAAGTGGAAGAGCAATTTTAAGGCCTCAAGTTTGTATCCATGTATCCAAGTTTTCCGCTTTCTTCGCCACAGTATTCGATAGAGCACTGGGCAGATCCAAGGAGATCTGTCAAGATTCAGTGCACGGCAGCCAAATTAACTCGCTCAGGATTTCTAGCAAGCCAAGGGTGGATTGAGATGCAGACCCAGAAATTTACATCTGAAACTGAACAGCTGATGAAAAACGTTAGTAAAACATTTCAGAAGAAACATTCAGTAATAAGTTTTAAATGATCACATTGTTTCTCAGGGAAAACCAGAAAAGTGTATTTCAGATGTTGGACCATGCCTTCCTCAAATGACAGCAAACCCACGGAGTCATAAATCTCTGCCTTACTCACTAAATAACAGCAGACAAGGTGCTGGATTATGAAGGTGCAAGTGGTCACTAAGACAGTCTTCAGGTTAATGGTGACACATAAACTTCACCAGGAAGGCAGGTGTTGTTTCCTACACACTACAGACGGGAAAGTCCAGGCAGAACTGTTGGGCAGCACATCTCAGACCACACAGGAAGTCCTATCAGTACCCAGGGGAAGAGACTCTCGCCCTCAGACTCACACTGACATTGTGCCTCTCAAACTGCACGCCAGACCAGTCTCCATTCGATAACAAAGGTTACTCCTGCCTTTCAGGTTTTATGAAGAATAACACTGCAGATGTTGACAGCTTGTGGGATCTCAATGATCCCACTAACTCAGCAAGGGAAGCACCAGTGTACCAGTGAAGGTTACAGACTGAAGTGTAGGCTCACCAGATTTTAAGGAACATGCCAGAGGCAGATGGTTGTAGAGTTATGAAAGGAGAGCACTGTAAACTAAAACCACATTCTACAAACTCCTTCCTTGTTTAGACATATGCACCCTGACTATTTACTAAACACATCTCACATCTTTACATTTCATCATCTGCATCAGCTCTGAAATATTTTGTGTTTGTTTTTGCTTAAACAAAAATAAACAGGAATCTTCACACCTGATGCTCACATTTAAAGTCACAACACAGATAAAGAACCACTCATGAACTAGGAAAGGGACACTCGATATTTGAATTATGGGTTCCCATAACATTTCATTCCTTTGGTTAATGCATTTCTTTGAACTCCTCTGTCCTAAGTGCATAGGATATATGAGCATATCAACACTTTCATGACAGCCCAAATCACCCACTTTCCATTGCAGCAGATTGACATGTCATGGAGAGTGTGATTAGGAGGTCATCAGAGTACACAAAGCACCAGATTAAAGCTCAAAACCAAGACATATTTGCTCCTTGGGTTATTAAAAAAAGATCAGCAGAGGAAAAAAAGCCCTGTTGTAATTGAAAAATATGAGGCTTAATATATTGTTGAAAACCCTTCTGGGCAAGGGTGTTTGGGATTTTTTTAAGCCAACAGTATCTTATCTTTTGATAGTGAAAATATGCATTTATTATAATGTGGCTTCAACTTAGGCTGGCATCAGGTTGACAGGCCAGCCCCACTTGCTGCTGTACTAAACTCTTAAAAAAGAAAGTAAGGGGGAGTGGGGATGGGAGGGGAAAAGAAGGGGATGTAAGCAGGAGGATGAATGTTTTTCTAAGTTTGCGATCCTTTTGATTCTGTCTGTAGATCACACTGCTGATTATGTTACAAAACAGAAAATAGTTCTTTGGATCACCATATTTCTCTCAATTCTAGCCCACTACGATCCAACGTCTGCTTTTTTTAATACAGGAATCAGAGTCTGCCAGTTAGCTACCCTTTCTGAGAAAATCTATCAGAAAGAAGGGAAGCAGGCAAGCTATCATCATATCCCACTGATGTCCAGGAAATGCCAGCCTAGCAGCTGTCACAACAAAGGAACTTCAAAGTCACAGCAAAAAACTAACAATTGCCCTTACTAACACTGTATGATTAATGAAAAACTTCGTAAGAACCAGAATCAACTTAAGAAGGAAAAAGAAGANAAAAAAAAAAAAAGAAAGGGTAGGCACAGAGGGGTATTTGGTTGTTGACTTCCCCCCTTTTTGAAGGAGATCCAAACGCCCACATTCTCCATAATGTCCTTGATTAAATTCTTCAAGAAAGTTATCATTCATGCCACCTCTAACCTTATGTCTTCTTATTGAAAATTTTTCGTCATGTCCTTGGTGCAAGAACTCAAGGATGTGCCTTTCTCATGAGCTCAGAAAATCTTAAAACCCCTTGTCTCCTTGGAGGAAGTAAACAGATGTCTGCCAAACACTTAGGTTTACATAACATGCCTTCCCCCTTATTTACTGAAAAAAAAAAGTCTTTTTAGAAAGCATTTCATATTTTGAGAACACTGAATGCTTTCTTTCCTCTTTTTAGTATTTTTGCAAAAGTATGTTTTTGATTATTTAAAGATAATCTCTATTCTAAATTGCATCTGACTCACATAACCTCCATACTTTAGAAACCACAATAAAAGTGCCATATATTAGCTATAAATGAATAGGGAGTGAGTCAGTGAATAGTTAAGGACATTCCATGAAAATGCATGAACTGCATACTAAGTTTTTAGAAAAATATTCTATTTCATTTTTAGAATTAACAGTGTCAATTAGATGGAACAAAGAAAATACTGGGGGTTTCTAAATCCCAGATGCAAAGTGTTTTATTTTCCTTATGTGTCTTTGTCTACGGTACAAAGAAACCTGTAGTGAAGTTATAGAAACAGCAGTGTTTTCAGAGAAAAAATAGTCACAACTTGTACATACTAAAGGATTTCTGTAATTATGGGTGGGTTTTTTAACTCTTTCACTGGGAATACCTCATTTTTTTGCTTCTGCAAGGCCATCTTACAATATCAACTTACAGAAATTACTTTAGGGAAATTGCATGTTTTCCTCTAGCTACTGAGTTCAAGTGTGCTTAAGTCCAGTGCATTGAGTATTTTAAAAAGGAGAGACAAAAAAGCTAATACTTCTACGTGTCAAGGCTTGTAGTCTCAGCAATGTCTTAATACTGAATATATGAAGAAGTTCATTAAATGCTAACTGAAGTTCTCCCTGCACCATCATGTTTGCAGATCCAAACACTGGGGAGTCATGCCCCTTCCGCATGCATCCCAGATCCAGTAGGCATGGTATAAATAACTACATAAAAATCCCAAGTAGGGGACATGAAACAAACAGAATTCTTACAGCACAGGATTATGGCTAGAAAGAGAGTAATAATAACTCCCATTCTGTCAAACCCACAGGTACTGTCTGAAAAACAAGTTTTTTCAAGATCAAAATCTGACAGAGGTAAAACATTTGCTACAGATGAACCTAAGACAAAGGTTCTCCATTCCAACTTAAAAGCAACAAAAACTGCCTGGACCATAACCAGGGCATGAGTTCTAAACATGATGTGGAAACATATCCACGATAGGGCCTTAGCCATCCTGACAGACATAACTCACTTTCAGAAAAACCATTAACCGCATAGGTGCTGAGCATGCATGAGCACAAAGCTAGGGAAAAACAACAACAAAAACCCCCGTGGTAAGTAAGGAAATGCTCAGTGGGCCCAGGTGCACTAAACCCAAAGGCATGCCATATTCTTTCCTACTGCCTTTCTTGACTTAGGCTGCACTAAGTGATTGAAAGGAGAATGGAGGTTGAGTTCCAACAAAATTATTCACCCACATCTTAGCTATCCCCCTGTACTGGACGAGTAGGCAGCCAGGGACACCCCTAAAATAACAGAAGATAATATTATTGATTATTTATTAATCTCACACTGAAACATGGGGATTGAAGAGAAGAGGCTCTTGTAGCCAGTACTCTGCAGTCATAAACTGAGGTCCTGCAGAGCTCTGGGGACAAACCACATGTTAACCCCAAAGCCTGTATTGGTAGAATCTCACCTTTTTTCAACCCCTGCTCATCTGTCACTACCACATAGTGCAAGTTCAGGGTTCAAAAGACAGTCCACCCACCTATACCTTTGGCTCACAGCAATATTAAGCAATCCTCTCTGTTAAATGACAGCTTGGGACAGCAGCTCTTTGAGCCAAGTAACTAAATAAAGAATCTCCAGGCAGGCTGCTAGTAACAAATCTTAAATCAGCAGCTGTTTTCTAAATATGATAAAATAAGGATTTCCTCAAATGAGACTGGTGTGGGAGATCCTAAGCCCCTTCCCACTTAATCCCCTTAGGAAAAAGAAAAGAAAAGGTGTTCCCCCACACAGCTCCTGCAAATCTTTTCACCTCTTCTCCGATGGAGATGTACCCTCCCCTGATACCTCTGCCAATAAAATGAGAAGGAGGAGCGAAACTTAATGAGATATAAAAATATAACCGGATTCCTTTTTGTATCGTTTGCTGGTTTTATTTTTGGACTGTTTACCCACTAAGGTGACATGATCTGTAGCAACACAGCATAACCCCAAAACCCAGCATCCCTCTCGGCAGCACTTGCTCTGGTGCATCCAGGCTGATGCTTAACAACGGCTGATGGTGCAGAAGCGGATCACCCACACTCAGAAAATGAAACAACTGACAGAAGGATAAAAGAATTCTTATTCTTGAGGTTTTAGATTGTAGGTGGCCACACATGCCACACATCTAAGGATGGAAAGGCTCTTCCCAAGAGTATGACTGGGGCAGACAGCCCAGCATTTTCAGCTGGGAAGAGATCAGTTCTAGTGAGCCTAAGAAAAAAGTAAGTGCTTTCTATCATGCAATTTTTTCGAAGACATTTTTCAATAGCAGAAGGACTAAATAGGTCACAGCAAAACCTCACGTGCTGTCAGCAAAGATTTGTAGTGGTTTTGCAGAACTAATCTCTTCTGTAATTGAAAATGGCCCATCCCTTCGGCCTTCCCTTGACAGCCTTCTTCCTCTTTGGCCTCTGTCTTACCAAACAGTCTCCTGTTTTGCCAAGCCAGGTAATTTTACAAAGCAGAACAAGATGCTTTTATGAAATCCAAAATCCCCAGTCTAGCAAACTAAACGACATTTCAAAACATACCTGGCTCACCTGGTGCAACTCCCCCCGCCACTTTCAGCAGTTTAGAGATGGTGTAGAATTACCGAAGCTGGGCGTGCTCCTAGCTTTGTATCTGGAGTACTACAAAGAATGGCATTTGGTTTGCTTTCTCCTGTACATACCTGTGAAGTTGGACCTCCTTATATTCAGCCACTCCAGAACCAAAATATTACAGTAACCTAAT
Source organism: Pomatostomus ruficeps (assembly GCA_013400735.1). Lineage (NCBI taxonomy): Eukaryota > Metazoa > Chordata > Aves > Passeriformes > Timaliidae > Pomatostomus > Pomatostomus ruficeps. The sequence goes on from VYZT01040663.1 coordinate 20,644, forward strand.
ATCACAAAAGCTTAAGGAACTATCCCCAGATGTTTGCTCAGGGTTGTCCAGTGAATTCAAAGCCACGAACACAAACCCATTCTATATGCCAAAAACCCTTTAGCAGAGCTATTCCTTCCCAGTGAGTTACAGTATGCATGCAGCGCTGGGGACTGCTCTGAAGTTGGAAGCAAGCACTATTTATACTGCAACAGAGAGCAAGTTTGGTCTTAACAGGAGGGATGCCAGCTTCCCAAGCTGGCATGCAGGATGGTTTTACACACAGGAAAATAAAAATGAGGAACAGAGGGCAGAGGGGGGAGCAAGAACTGTAGTCCTCGCTCCTTCTGTCTGTATCTGTTACGGGTGCAAAACCAGCTGTAAACAGTAAAGAAGTTCCTATTTAGCAAAAATACTATCCCAATTATACAGTGGTCATGACAGTTTAATATTTTTAGACTTAAATTAGTCCACTACAATTCACTAGAAGTTCCTAACTAAACTAAACATACAGTCTAAATCTGCAGCCTTTATCAGAATGAGTAAGTACGTGTTGATGACTCTTTGAGTTGTGGGGGGAAAGTCTACAAAAAAACCAGTTTTTAATGTGATTGCACCAACTTACAAAGATGAAAGAAGAGGATAAAAGGAAAAAGAAAACACCTAACGTGTCATGTTAATTCTTTGCCAGGATATTCCAAAATGCTATTCTTCATTACATTTCCTAGACTCTTCTGCATATATTCTGTTAGTGACAGCTTGGTTCTGCCTACGCTTATCAAATGGATGGGTGCATGTACAGCCATATGATGGAAAAAGGGCTTCTCCATAAAAACAGCAGCTGAGGGCAGCTTGCTGCCACCAGAATGAACCCTCCATACTGCAGCTCATCCTGCAGGAGCCCTTGGGAAAGCAGAACTGGGGACACAGGTGAACCCGCCTGCCCAGAGTCCAACAGCCACCACTGAAGCATCACTTAGTCTTGGCAGCTCTTGGAAATGGGTGGCACCAGACTGGAGAGCTTTTGTGTGCATTTATGTATGTGATCTCTGAGTTATGTGAGACTGTAGGTTTTTTACCACCTTCATGCAGAACACACTCCAAGACTTCAGCTCATGCAAGCCTCAGGAAGTTTTTTATGATTCATGCTGAAATTTTTCCTTGCTGAGTTTTACCCCTTTGAAAATCTTAAAATAATTCCTTTTTTGTCTTAATATTTTACACCCTTCAAATACTTGTAGATTGTTATCATATGTCTTAGTCATCATTTAGTCCAAACTGTACATATTAAAATCTTGTAATCTTTGCTCATATTTCAATCTCTTCAGCCCCTTAACTTCTGTTGCTCTTCTCTGAATTCTCCACTGAATTCTTGACAAGTTTTTGGCAACAGAGTGGCCAGAATAATAGTGTCATGGACACCTTACGGCTGTACAGAGATGAAGAGGGAAACTCGTGCAACACCAAAATGACATTAGCTCTTCCTCAAAAAACAACAAATATGTCTAATTTGTTGTTCAGGATCACTTATTTTTAGTGGCTGCATCATGAAATACTCTGAAATACAAATACAAATATTCACCTAAAAATACTAACTTGGAGACAAGAGTTCAGTATACTCAAACCTGTGTTTAATTAGTCTTCATGTCATCTGTGAGGAAGGTGACATGGAACAGCATTTACCTGCAATACTGAAGAGCAAATGGCTGAAGGGAAGTCCTGAAAAGGACCCACAGAAAAGGGACCACACAGAAACAAAGAATCCAAACAGATTCTTCACCACAAACCAAACTAAAGAGCAAATTACAATCAAAGAGGTAAGGAGACAAAGCAACATTTTAAAAAGGAAGTATTTTAAAATAGATACAACTTTTCCAAACTCTGCAAAATTCTAGCATACAAAATCTCCACAAAATAAGACAAAGCATGGTAGCTTTCTGTGTTGTATATTAGGACTGCAGAAATATTCTTCAGGTAAATCTGATCAAGCATGGGACTGAGATGCATATAATCTAACTATTATCTTCCTAAAAGTTAGATATCTAACTGAAGCCACCATAATCATCTCCAGAGAGCCATTAATCCCATCCTAAAACTGTAATATATTTAGGATGAATAGCTCTCAGAGGTATTTCTCCTCCTCTCCACTGCTAACAGAGGGAGACTAAATAGCTATCTCAACTGCATTTTCCTTGAAGATGACTAAAGTTAAGTAACCTGTACCCAAACATCATTTATAGCATCTGGTCTCTAAAGGAATTAGCATAAGCAATCAGGTTGTGCAGGCACTTTAAATATTACCTTCTCCGGAATTTTCCAATTATTTAGTATTAAAACCAAAGCAAGCAACCAGCTAACCAACAAAAAAAAAAAAACCTTACAGATTCATATAGAGATGTCCTTCCAACTTTCCAAGTACTAAATCAAGGACTACTGAATATCTGCTCACATGGAAGACTTCCTCTCATGCAAGTCTCTAAACATTTGTAGCAACATGACAGGTACCGGATGACAGAAATCTGTCTCTGCCATTAGAGGTAGGGTTCAAATGCTCTAAAGTGGCTATTAACTGACTAAAGTTTGGGAATGAGCACTCAGCCTTCATCTGGTTCGCAACAGGTTGAAACAGAAAATGAGCATGAACAAAGTTACTCAATAGAGAAGACTCACACAAAGCTCGGAGAGAAATCAGGAAAAAAGTTTAATTTTAGAGGACAATTATAGGAAACCATATGGTTGCAATGGCACTGATCTGAAAAACTTCCAAAAACTTCCAGAAAATTATGTCTGAGGAAAAGTGAGAGAAGAAGAGTGAGTCTATTAAGACATAGCTGATATGAGAAAATACAAACACTTGCCACAATAAAAGTGCAAGCTAAGAGAAAAGAAATAATTTTTTAAAAGAAGAAAAGAGGGGGGAGGGGTTTAAAAAGAAAATGGAAACCTGAAATAGAAGAAAAGAAATATAATATATTGATAATAGAAACCACTTTTAAGTCAGTAAATTCAGATTACAATGGAACTAAGTTGGTTTTAAGTGAGGTCAGGGTACTCTCCTGAACATTCCAACTCAGGGAGGCAACACAGGAAGAAAGTACAACAAAGAGACCATAGGAATTTAAAAAAAAAAATCAACAAAAAACCACCTGAAGGATATCAAGGCTCAAAAGTGGCTACAATTTTCTAGAAGCAAGGCTGAAGGAATCTGTGTTCCTCATTGTCCTCTCAGCAGAGGCAGGGATCAGGCAAGGACACAAAGACTAGGGATAACTGCATCACACATGGATACAACAGGCACCTCTAACAAGAGATTTTACTTATTTGACCACAGGAAATGTGAATAAGGATGAGAGGACACAAAAGGAGGAGGATGCCTGGGAACTAACTTGCTAACCTGCAGAAGGTCTTTTAACAAGGACTAACATGGGCAGGTGGTAAAAAAAATCTAACAGCTAAGTATAAACAACAGTTTATAATGAATAATAATAATAATGTAATATAGAAATAATAAAAGCACAGGCTATCCTAATAAAGAGAAAAGAAAGAGAACAGCAGGGTTTTAACATCACTAAAGTATCAGCTCTTTACTGCTACCAAGAGAGGAAAAAAATCCTGAAGAAAACAGGGTATCAGAATATGTAAGTATAAAAATGACACAAACATGTAGATACAAAATCATAATGGTTCAAAGCACAAAATTAACAAATAGAATAGCAAGAATAGCAAGAAACCATTCTATTAGCACATTTAGGTAGATGATGAAAAACATGGCTCTGTTAATCAATGTAGAGGAAGTTCAACTGACAGATGATGTGAGTAGGCTGAAATGCTTAACACCTTTTTTTACCACCATTCATTCAAAATTTCAAGTGGAGAGACATGGATAATTCTTCTCTAACTTAATACTCACAAAGAGGGGTATGGTCTTACTCCAGAAGAAATGAAAAACAAATTAGAGAGTACTGAGCTAAGTCAAATATTTTTCAACTCATTTGTATGTGAATTTATCCTGGTCTCCTTAAAGAATTGTCTGAAGTGGACTTTGACACTTTGTAGAAGACAAGAAAAGACTCAAAGAATAAATCTAGTATCTACTATGCAAAGAGAGAGGGAAAAAAAAAAAAAAAAGAATAATGGGGGAATTCCAGACCACAGAATTTAAGCTTATTTCCCAGAAAAACTGGTGAACAATGAATCAAACCAGCCTTTAAGCACCTAATTATAAAAGATGAGTAACACTCAACACTGATTTAAGAACAAATCATGCCGAAACAGCCTAATTTCCTTCTCAACAGGAAAAGAAACCTCATAGAAAGCAAATGTCATGTACCTTGACTTTATTTTGGCCTTTGATATCTTATATATTTTTATATGCAAGCTAGGAACAAAACAAACACATCCATGGTATCACACAGGTGCAAATCTATTTTGGATAAGGGAATCCACACAGTAATTATCAAAATACAAGAATACATCAACTGGGTTTCTGCCCTAAGTTTTGTTCTACTTGACTTTTTTATGAATAACCTAGATGATGGAATAGAAAACATTTTTATTAAACCTGCAGACAAATAAACCTAGGAGAGCACTGAGTGACTGAATAAAATTCAAAATTACCTTGTCATATAAAAGAAATCTCAAGAGGCACTGGATGGGATTCAACAGGGCTACAGGTAATGTACCTGGGCAGAAATTATTAATGACAAAAATACAAGATGGTGATAACCGAGCAGGCAGCAGTTTTTCAGAAAAGGATCTAGAGTTCCTGTGAATTATAAGGTTGATATAAGTTAGCAATATTAGACAAACAAGGAGTCAATCATCTTTTTAAGGTTTTTTAAAACAGACAGGTAACTCCAAGGTCAACGAAGGAATCTTTCAGCTCTATTCAATTTGGGGAACTTTCAGGCTGTTAGCAGACAAATTATGGGCAGTGCTTTTAGAGCATATGTGAAGCATCCACAAAAAAACCTATGTTAGAGGCTAACAAAAAGTCTTTAGGACAGAATCTAATACCTGTTAGACCTTTCCACTAGCCTGATGCCAGCAACAAGTCACACCAAAGTATCAGCAGGAAATTAAAAAAAAAATTTGTCATCTGCTCACTATCAGGAAAAGAAAACTACATAAAAGGTAGGAAACTCCTTGAAAGCAGCAGCAAAGGTAGAGTGCTGGAAGTCAATTGCACCAGGACACAGTATTTTGGGTTTTTAACAAAAACTTGATGAATTTGTTAAAAACACATTCATCAAGACCATCCTACTGTATTAAGAGACCAGAAAATCTAATAACTGGGCCTCAACTCCATTTACTTTCAGTGTTTTCAAACTCTTCCAAAACCAATGAAGTTTCTTGATACCAACACAAGGGCAATGACATCGCCCAGTTCTGTGATGAACCCCAGGTGGAGACACATCTGTAGTGTTCCTTCTTCCCTTTCAAAACAGACCTCTCCACTCTGTCACCTTCCCATCCTTCCAATGCAGATTCTACTTACACCAGCTATTTACACAAATCACTGCCCACGCCCTTCTGTCATGGCTAATCCCATGGCGCTGGTCCCTGCTTCACTCCCTCCCTGTCTCCTCACCCCCTCAAAACAAGGGTCCAACTCCCTCCTCCTACCCCATCCCACTCCCTGCTCTGTTCCCCGTGATCCCTGCCCCAAGTTGCCTTGGGTCTCCTCCCCTGTCCTGAGGAGACGGTGCAGATCCTGACAGGGTCCGTGTTTCGGCAGCAGCTGCTGGGGCGGAGCAGGCTGGGTTACCACCACCAAGAGAACCAAGTTACCACCTGCCGCATTACTTGCCTGAAGCACTTTTCAGATGTTCGGGGCAAATACCTGAGGAAGAATGTTCATCATGTGCTCCAATAAGAATCTCGGCAGCAGGGCTGGGAGCTTCTAGCTCTTTGAGTGGCTCAAATATCTCAATGGATTGTTCCAGTCTGTGGCAAATACTGTAAAAGAAGACTGCAGAGAAATGATTTCCCAAGTCAGCCTCCACAGCTTTTTGCCTGCCTAAAAGACAGGCACCTCAGCTGTCCCAATGTATAAAACTTCACACAGCAGTTCATGTTACCTGGGCTGTCACTCCAGACAAAAATGCCTGCTGGCAGATCTCCCTGAGCTCAGGACTACACTTGGAGGCATAAAACCCTGCAGATACTGCTAAGCACCATGGTGTCTGATTCCCAGGATCACACACAGAAGACACAGCTGGCCAGCAGGGTGGTCTGATGCATCTCAAATACAGAGCCCCAGAGCAGAGGAGATGCTGCTGTGCTGCCATTGCCAACACATGGATTGCATACAGCATGGCTGAGGAGTGTAATGCAGAGAGTGACCCTGTGGGCAAGTTCCAAACCTCACAGTGACCTGCAGATCTGAAAGGCCTTCACAAAGAAGTACACAAAGGCTCTTCCCACCAACCAAAGTCCACCTACTTGACAGGGAGCTATTAAATAACAATCACGTCTTAAAGAGGGGTAAATACATAGTACCTATTGCCTCAGGAAACACAGGAACTTCGCAAGTCTTTTTGAATAAGAAATACAGGAATAGGTAAAAAGGCCTATCGAACTAATGTGGTGGCAGAACAGTTTGGACAATGAGAACAAGGTTAAGTTTTAACATTTTGCGAAGAAATTGAACCATTACCCAAACTCATTATTCAAACACTTCTTATACACTTAGATTCTTTCCAAAGGCACTACTAGTAAACACTGGCATGAGTGTAGGAGTAAGCACACATATAAACTATTTTGTGTATTTCTGTGATGACTACAGCTAACCCTGAAGCCACTGAAATGCTGCTAATGAAAAGACACACATGTCCACAAGAAAACAAAACTGAGATACCAGGAAGCAAATTCATGCCATAGTGATTAATGTTTCTGAATCTGTCTAGCTGCTCAGTGCTGTCTGCTTCTACATTACTTGAAACCTCAAATATCCAAACAGCCTTTCCAATATCCACATAAAACTTCAGAAAAATTAAGCCATTTCCTCTCATGTGTGAATCAACCTGTAGATTGCATAATATCTAGTTCAAAGTAACAGTGAGAAGAAGAGCTTATTAAAAACAAACAAACAGAAAAATCTTTCATATGGCAAGCATGAATATCCATTACTAAGTCCAACAGAACTCAAACTGATTGAAAACCTACATTGTTCAAAGATTTGGCCAAATTTGCCATGACAGAGTAAGGCAGGAACTTCCTCCATGGCAAGTTCTTTCCAGACTTCTTAATGAGAAAACTTTCCTTACCTTTCTCAAAAGTGTTTGGTACTTTCAGAAGATGAGGTGACCAAAGCATACAAACAACTTCATTTCTTTAACAGTTCCTGCCTTCCTACAGATACTTTTAACTTTCATGTAAATATCACACTCTGCAATTACACAACTTCTTAAAACAACATTTTTGGCAGAAAAGTCATGCCATTTATCTGGAATTTCTAAGCTCACTAGACCTAAGAGCCTTCTGGCCAACTATCATCTAAAATTGCTCTTCTAAATGCATATACCAGTAGAAGTTCTCTGCATCCAGCAGCTTCAGCAGGTGCTTCTGGGCATTAAGCACTTTGGTAGAAAAGCAGCTACTTATTTAGAAACATAAATACAGAATTGGGCAAGTAAGATGAGATAATTAGTTTTTTCAAAGCTTAAGTCTTGGAAGTTTCAGGATATATGTTTTCACATGTAAAAACCTCAGAGCAGTTAGCATACTTGAACAAACACCCCCTCTTTGATGCTAGCAGGGGACTATCTCCAAAGAAGCCTTCAAGTTGATAACTTACTTTCTCTACTGGCTTGATCAAACTGGAACCTACAGATATTTTCAAAATCCATCCTTATGCAGAGGGTTTTCACTGTGCAAATCTGACGTTGCTTAGCATGGAGATTGTATCAACTAACTCACAATTATTCATTAATTATGAAACTTAAGAATTAACTGCGTTTTAACCTTATATGTGTACTTAGGAACAAAGTCAAATGAAACAGCCGTAATACAAGTAAGGCTGGCAAATGTACTCTGAAAGACTCTTCAGAGCACAATCTCAACATACAATTACGAGCTCCTATTTTCACACTGCACATAGGCCTCTTTAAGAGCAAATGAGTTTCTCCCAAGCAGTTTGTCATTACTCTGCTCCCACCATATTCTGTCCTGCTATCACAACCAAACAAACCCATCCCAAGACCCTCTTTCTCATCTTTGAACTACACTGGAGTAGTCAAATGTAAGCAAAGCAGAAAAAAAAATTGCGAATGCACTTGCTTTTCTTGTAATAATTCTAGAATTCATTGCAAACACACAGTATCTCTAATTTTGGTATGTTTTATATTGGAATTTTGTATGTACAAACTGACTGTAACAGAAAGCCATCTTCAGGACCTGTGGACCCTTCGACAACTGCACAGGAACACAGCGGTGTCCAAGGAGAGGGAGGGCAATCAGTACTGCTCTGTCAACAACAGTGCAATAGTTGGCATTATGATATTTCCCTCAAAGCAAACAAGCTATTGAAATTTGTTTTGTTTTGCATCCCCAGTACAAAATTAATTGCTTGGGACAGTTTATCTATCTCTTAAGCCAAGCCTGCATGGGGACATTGAGAATGTTAAGGCAAATCAACTAAAGGTTCGACACCAATGTGCACACATTTAATTGTCTTGAAGCTGTGAGTAGATGCTCTAATTCAACAGCAAAGCTCCCTGTAGCTCCTTATTCAGTTAAGCTACATTGGTCTAAGACTAATTTACTCCTGAATTAAAGCAGTCCCCCAAGGACTCAGCACAACTCATTTTTGCATACTAACTTCATGCACTTAACCAGTTTGCCTCAGCTCTTCCTGAGTTCCCCAAGCCTTACGGAGTTTTCAGCCTACAGCTGAAAGGAGCTTGGCTACTTCATCTGCAATGCTGGGAACATCAAACCGAGTATTTTCCTCAACATTTTCCTTCTAGAACACAAAAAAAATCCCCTAAAATTAAAGAGAAATTCCTTGCATTGCTTAGCTGCTTCCTGCTCCAAGGTGGCAATTGGGTGGATTTGGAGTTTATCATCACCTTGCTCCTACTCTCACTCTTCAACTTTGTGGAAGCCAGTTCTTGGAAACTGGCATTTCCACACATACAGGAAAAAAACGGGAACAGGCAATGAAAAAAATGCAGGTGGATACTGATCCCAAAGTGGGATTTGAACTGTCCCATCATCTTCTTTACAGGCTTACAGCTGTGTCAAAGCCATAGTCTACCGATAATGGTTTTGTTCATCATGATTTGGAAATGGCCATCTTATCACCATGTTCTACTGTTTCTCATCACAACCACTGCTGTGGTACTTCAGCACTCTCTGGAAATTAATCATATCCCATTAATTCAATACTAATTCAGTACAATACTAATCCTAAACTGACACTGATATGTTGCAGTGTGCTCTGGCCAGTTTCGGTCTATCCCATGGCCAGGCTCTGCTATGTACCCTACCCCCCCTCGGTATTGGTTCTCCACCCCCCAGAGGGCTCTGTATTGTGTAATCCTACACAAAGCCCACCAAATTCAAACCTAGTTCTCCTCCCCCATTGGATGTTGTACCCTCCCCCCGCCCCCTCGTGTCTGTATTTATGTATCTGTAACACGCTGTGTCGATGCTTCCCCGGCATGTCCCTGGTGCCGAATAAACCATCTGGGAAGCCCCTCCACCTTGTCTCTCCTTCTTTGGCACACCTGGAGCATCGGTGGGTTGGGTGAACCCCTATAGGAACTTCGCCAGCCCTCCCATGCCTTGGAGCAGCCTGGACAGCCCCGGGAACCGCGGGTGAACGCTCGGTGCCTCTACGGAACACACCGCAGCACTGATATTTCTCAAAATATTCTAATAAAATTACCTATAGAAAAGACCAATTCTTTTTAAAACAAATTGGTTGATTCTTTACTGTGAGAGCTCAGACTACCATTTTATTTAGGTCAAAATATAAAGTACTTCTCAGACTATAAGCACTTAGGAGAAGAAGTCCTTCTTCCATCCAGGGTCATTAAAATTCACCTGGATGGTGGCAGTAGTTGGGGAATACTTTCTTTTGGCCCTACTGCATGGATGTGCAGGTTTCATTGATGCTTTGAGTGTACCCATACAGACACACTTGTGCACACACTTGTGCAGACAATATCCCAAGGTACCTCATAAAATTAAGTTCATTGACTGAGCTATCAGAATGAGGAACTAGTGTTAGCGGTCCTACTGTACAGCAGCTAGCTGAAAGGAGTGTTTAAAGGAATAAACAAATATACACAATGCCCGCCGTTCCCTTTCCCCAAAATAAATTCATTCATTATAAACGAACTGTCACATCATCATCTTTAGAGACTTCAAATCGTGTCAAAGCTGTTTTTACTGACACTGGTTTTTGTTCAGCACAATTTGGAAACCACAATCTTATCACCATGCTCTAACATCGCTCATCACAACCACTGCTGCGGTACCCCAGCACTTTCTGGAAATGAACCATATTCCATGGATTCAATCGTAGATCTAACATTTTAAAACACCAGTCAAGCCAGACACCACCAGAATAAAGCGGGTAGTAGGCAACATGGGAGGCACTAGAACATGGATTGTTCAAATTTGCATTTTCAATTCTAGATGTTTTGAAAACTAAGTATCTAACCTCTCAGTGTCAATTTAAAAAAAAAAATTCCAATCTCGAAGGGATTAATAACAAAAATAAGTATGCAAATGGAAGTGAAGCCCTCCGGACAATATTTTCATTGATTTGCTGGAGAGAAGGACCCCTAGTGTCCAGCTGGATTTTAGCCAGTCTGGGGTCTGGTGACTACACAGCATCCAGGATGAAAAAACATCCCAGCTTATAAAATATTTTTTGCAAACACTTTCCCATCCCTCTTATTTGGAAACCAACTGATGAAAAGAAAGAAACCAAAAAAAATAAATACAGTTCAGCTTTCCTAAACGAATTATTTCAAAATATAATCAAGGTATCATGTGATCACCTGGACTCTGAGGATTTGTCATTACTGATGAACAGGAATGTGCCTTGGCACAATAGTTTCAGTGGCTGATTATGCACTGCAGACACCTATAGATAAACATCTCTATTTGTAACAAATGAGCACTGTTTCTGAGAGCAGTTGCTGATGAGGTTTTAAAAGCAGCATCAAAAAAATGTAATGCTAGAAGGATGAGGCTTCCCAGCCCTGTCACATAGTAGCTTCGCTTTCTAAGGGGGGAAAAAAATCTGCACGGTTCCTCATGATCAGGGTTTTACCCATTTATTTGGATAATCATTCAAATGGCTAAACAGACCTCTAATTTGAAAATAAAAACCGACTGATGCAATCACAAACAAGTTCTGAAATTGTGATTTATAAAAAAGAGGGGAAATCGTATTCTAAGCCAAAACACACACACAGTTACCTTTTTCTAATCAGAGCATTCATTTCTCCTCATTATGATCTCACAAGCACATTAAAATCTTATTAACATTAATTACTTCTGAGCGTCTATGCATGAGCAGCGACAGGCTTGCGTGCGCGCGCGTGTGTGTATGTGTGTGTGTCTCTGGATCATATCTACATTTATATACCTTGCTGCACTTTGCTTATAAAACATGTGAAAATATTGCTGCTAACACCAATTAGCTAATTTCACACACACAGATAGGAAGCTGCTGTCTCGCTGCACAGCTTATTATAGACCAGCAGACAGATGGACAGACAAACAGACGCAAAAAGCATCACGGCTCCTCCTAAATGCAAGCTCTAAAATGCCTGGCACCCCCAGGAGTGCGAGTTTCATCCTCGTAAGTCTGAGGGAACAAAATGACAAAAAAAAAAGAATAATAATAAAAAAATAGGAGACAGCCAAATATCCCATTTTCTACACAGATGGGTTCAATGATGAAGTGATAGAGACAAAGAAAAAACTGGCAGGCAGACAAGCAGCAGGCACACAGAGAGATAGACAGAGATAGATAAACAAAGCAACAGAGAAAGAGATGAAAGCATATTCATACATGTGAATTTGGGCTAAGCAATAGTAACTTCAGCCCACCAACAAGGTAAGGAAAGAAATGGCAGAGGCAAGATTCACCCGAAGAGTCACTTCACAAGCAAAACCCTGACACTTTACAGAACTGTTCATGGATTTTATTTACACTGAGCACACTAAATGCAGCGGTGCTGCTGGTGACACTCAGCTCCACCACAAACTACAGAACAAACACAGGAATCTACGCACCACTATGGAACTGCGCCTTCCTCTTCTTGTTCACCCTTTGTTTCCATATAATTTAGATTCACCTCTATCCTACTTCTAAATCTTGTCCTCCTGAACCCTTCTCTCTGCCAGGGGTTAAGATATAAACAACATCAGCATCGCTCATCACATCATAGACATGTTTATCTATCACTGGGGGATCAGCCTCTCAGCTGGGTCCTTTGCAGAACCCAGCCAGACGCTTGCTGGTCATTTTCATTTCTATCCAAATACCCATCTCTGCTCTTCTTCTGCAACTCCGGAAAGAACTGCAACCCTCAACTGGAATTAAAACTTTCATTGACATCAATAGGATGCAAGGTTTAGCAGCATCAAAATTTGCCTTTCAGCCCTACTACCCTTTGTTCCACTTTCATATTCTTCCACTGATGACATGACCAGGCAAAACACTATAAGGAGGGAAACAATTACAGCTAATAAAGATGGTTTCCTTATTGGGAAATTTTTTGAAAAGAACATATCTTAATTTCTCATGGTAACACATGTGTTTGCACTTTCTGCTCACTCCTCTCAGATCAAGAGAAGTTAACTGTGGCAATAATTACTGTGTTATCCCCAACCTTTTTTACCTAAAGGTTTCGGAGCACTTCACAAACTGTTCATGAAGCTTCAAGGCATGCAGAAGGTTCTCCCATCACTCTAGTTCACTGCTAGGGAACAGAAGAGCAGAGGTGAAGTACCCAGATCAGTAAGAAGGTCTACAGTAAACCCAGAACATCCTCTTAATTACATTTGTACATCTTCTCTTCTTACACATGCCATATCTAAGGTCATTATAAATAGTACCCTAATTAAAAAAAAATTAAAATTCAGTATATGAAGATTGTACTCAGGATCCTTGATCTGTACTTATCTTGTTCATGACTTTCTCTTAATGCTGCTTATCCAGAAGAACCCAAGAACCTACTCCGATACAAACCCAGCACAGCTGCCAAAAAAACTACCATGAATTCAGTCAAGCAAGTTTGGGATATATTGGGTGTGTTCCAAACATCCAAATCAATATGGTGCATTCTCAGTAAATTCAGTGATTCCAGGAAGCTTTGGAGCTCCTGAACATGGGCATTATTACAGCTGTATTGCACACAAGCGGTGAGCTTGGTGCACCTTGTCCAAATTCTGCCCAGCTCAGTTTTACTGCGCACACACAGCAGATCTGATTATGCTGCAGAGCAGGAACCATGGCATATGGCCCCTTCTGCCACAAGGAGCGGGTTCCTGACCTGCTGAGGCAGAAAATAAGGAAGCAAATTGAACACCACTCCATTTGCTCAGCTTACTGTGCTTCTTTTGTTAAGGTTAAATATACAGGCATTCAGAGTAAGGATATAGAAAAGTAAAAGCTTTATAAAATAAGCAAAGAGCAATAAAGATTTGAAGCTTTACAGTTTTACGCATATGACAAAGTCGGCTTTTTCCTGCATATTTCCTAAAAAAATAGAGAATAGACCATTAAGGTCTCTCTTGAATGATGCAGAATTACTCCCTCTGAGAGGAAGCAAGATTCTCTCTGACAAGGCAAGGACCCTCAACAGTTCCAGTTAGGAAAAGTTTATCCAGAAGTTCAACTCATTTGCTCAGGCTTCCCAGAAAGTTTGGAGAAATCCTTAGCATGTCATTCTTCCAGATTCCAAACTCTCTGCTGTGTTCCCACCTCACTCATCTTTAGGCACACTGAAACTTAGGAAAACAGGACAGCCAAGCAGAATTTCCCCCTAAACACATCAGTGATCCCCATCAAAAACCAAGGAAGAGCCACACAAATATGTGAGTTCAATAAAATGGTTAAGAAGTAAGTATCCTCTAGATTTGCTGACTTAATGTCTACATTGTTGTTGACCCTTTAATCCATCTTTCCCCCAAACCCATATAGATACAGAATGATTCGTGGCACCCAGAAAGAAAAATGGTGCGTCCTATAAACCACTGCTTTGGAATCTTTGAAGACTACATACATGCTAATTAAATATAGTAAAAGTTGCACCTCAGTAAGTTAAAGAACAAATCCAGAAACTGATTTATTGAAGTAAATGCGTAACACTGAAGGTGCTTAATGACTGCAAAAAGTTGTCAGTTTTCATTACCACAGCAGCATGTACAGGCTACTGTGCAGTAGGGAACCTTTGTAGAATATCCCTGTGTCTGAATTTTGCATGTAAAGTGGACACAAGTATCCTAAAGAGTAAAAGGACTCAAACACAGTTGACTTGAGGATCTCAAAGGACCAGTGCTTATCAGCAGAATGAATCTGAGAGACTATTCAATCTAAAAAACAGGTCATATATCTGTGAAAGGGGAACAGGGGAAAAACCTCTACTTAGGGGATGTAGAGGAGGGAAAGATATGTACTACCTTTCCTGTGTAAAGAAGCTTAACTTGCCTTTCTCAGGTGGGAATTATCCCAGTAAACCTGGTCTCCACCTACTGCATTCATCCACTTTGTGAACTTTCCTGTATTGTGTCTGCCAAAAGTTCCAGCAGGCTGAGACAGTATGAGAGTACTTAAGAGGTGCACTTGGCTTCCTGACCAGCCTTGAGATCCCTTTGTGTCCTTTAGGAGGTTAATAAGACAAGGTTTTACTGACTCCATCCTGGCTCTTATAAGCTTCTTGGGGATTATTGAAATTGGAAATTGCATATGAAAAAGCTGGTTTATCCAGTTTTTAGGAGGGACATTCATCCAATTTGCCCTTCGACCCTTGAAATGTAAGACATGCCAGAGAAGTGTTCTTTGTTATAGTCTCACAAATATATCCAGTGATGGTGAGTCCATATGTCTCTGATAAAGGCAAAACCTTATTGTGCATTCCAGCTTTTTCTTTTGTAAACATACTACACTAGATGAATTCAGCTCTCAAGGAAGAGAGTATTAATTGTCCTGGCTAACAAAACTTTCTGTTGCTGTCCTTCCAGTCTGGTCTTCTAAGCATCAACAGACATTAAAACTGGCTCTTGGGAAGTGAAAAAATATTAGAGAGGGATACAAACCCAAAACTTGTTTGCAAGTTTTCAAGAACTGAGATCTCAAGATCTTGAGAACATAATTCTCAAGCAACAAAAAGTTAAATGCAGCTATTCCTTGTATAGTTTCCAGGTTGAATAGACAAACAACTCAGTTTCTCCCACTGTTCATTCTCCAAGAGATGCCTCAGCAGCAGCACACCTGTGCTCTGCCCAGACCCAGCACTTGCGGGCTCCCATCATTGCCTGCACAGGCTTTGTCCCCACTGACAAGTTTAAACAGACAAGTAACAATCCTCTTAAAATGCCTGTGTCCAAAGAACCCTTAGGGGCTGTTTTCTTCTCTCCACATTGCAGTTCTCAGATGTTAACAGCTGTTGCACACAGAGCAAGCATATACACAAGAACTTCAGAGCAACGTAATTATTTGAAGGCAAATAGTTTCAATTATTAAGTTTGCCTTTATAAGTGATAGGGAGCATCAGTCTTCTCTTGATGACTATTTAACGGATCAAGCAACACCACGATGTATTTCAGCCAGGTATAACTTTCCCCTATGGTTATTACTGTACAAAAAGAGGTGACAGACTGGTCCAATTTTTGAACACCTACTTCTTGGACAAAGCTAACACTGGAGCTCATCGGGATATATCCAGCTGATAGAAAGCCAACCATGGGAAAACAAAAAAACTGAAGTTACTTTAACTCAGTTAAGAAAGTAATTTAAAGTAATTAAAAATTAGCAAACAAAACACCAAGCAGTCTTTTTTCTTAAAAAATTCTACTGTCAAAGACTTTGATGACATGTTGGTATATTAAATGTATTTGGCCTCAATTTCCAGTTACTGTAGAGTCTTTGTATCTCATTTTGGAAGTAGAAATAAGACTTTCATGGCAGAGAAGTCACATATGTGTTAAAATACCACAGTGGTGTAAAAAGCAAAAAAAAAAAAGAAGCCTAACAGTCTTTAACATAGCCAAGAATCATCTGAGCTTCCTTTGTCCACAGAACATGGTCTTTACTTTTCCAACTCCCATCTGCATGTACAATACACTGAGGAAGGAAGAAAGAAAGGCCTCACTTCCTTCTTCTCTCTGTGCCTCGATTGTTTCTGATTAAAAAATGGAAATAATAATGTTGATTCAGCTACTGAAATTAGGCAAAACTAAATTAACTACTTTCATTAAACACTGTAAGATATTTGAATAAGTTTCTTCAGAAATGCAAAGTGCTCTTTATCCATAGCGGCGGCTATCTATGGCTAAACTGTCCCAGAACCTTTTGTGAGCATTTCCTTCTCTTGCTGAACTCAGCTGATAACTGTTCATTGTTTTGAAGTACATGTGTAACTCCTTTATTTAAAAAAGCCTGGGAAAGACTTAGAACTGGCACCTCACCTTTTTGGTTAATAACAACAAAGAAAACCAAAACAATAACAACAACAACAAAAAACAAATCACACAGGGTCTCAGGATTAAACCTCTGCAGTTGAGAAAAAAGAGCATCTTTTTGGATGCCAAATTCTTTGCAGCCTTTGCCTGAGCATTATGAGAATAATCACCAACACGTCATAAAAGAAAGCCCTTTCATCAACTCCGTAAGCTGAGATTTCAAGGAGAGATCCTGGAAGAATCTTATTAATACGCCCATGTATGCTGCCACAAGGGAGACAGTATCTAACACAGCAAAAATGAGGTCAAATGCAGCAGCACTGTCCTAAAGAAAACTGTCTCTTGGCCACAAATCACTTGTGGAGTACCATGCATCATCTTTACTGCTTCAGACATATGCCAGCTGCAGCCAGTAGGGAGAAATACAAAGCTAAATTCAGCTCTTGGTTCAAGGTTAGTTCTTGTAAATTTCATGGAATTGGTCCACTTTTATAAAAATGTAACATAGGGCAAAATATCACCCATAAACATTTTAACAGATACACAGACATTCAGAAATTTCATGTGGAACTTCTTACCCCAAGAGCACAGTCCTCTGAAGATGATTACTGTATGATGATTATTCCAGCTCACCGCTCATGAGGAAAAAGGAAAGGGCTGTGGCCTCGTCCCACCCCTCTCTGGTCCTACTCATACCGAATCCTGCTGTTAAAATTTTCTTCCTCTCTTGCCAGTGGGACCAAGTTAGCCCCTCTTTCTGCATGAAGTTCAGACTTTTTGTCCTCATTTTCTTTGAACAGCTCTGCCCCCTGCCTGCATCTCAGCTTTTATTTCTTCTAGCTGCTCACATTCTTCACAAACCTCCTTCCTAAACGCTCCATGTGTATCCTTCTACCACACTGAAGCCAATGTTCCACAGTAACATTACTCCAGATTCTAATAACTCTAAAACAGCCTACAGTCTACTAAAATGTGTTCCTGCACAAGCACACTTCACCAGGAAACTCCAGAAAAGTTCATTTTAGTTCACTTCCTTTTTGCTTTCAACCTTTTTTTTTTTTTTTCATCTGCAAAAGATGTGGAATGAAAATTAAATAAATTCTGGTAGCAGAATAAATTATCACATGGCTGGATATGGATGTGATCAAGACAAGAGGGCTCTCTCTCCAGCACAGAGACAGTTTTAACTGAGCTAGCTCAATTATTAATAGGAGTTTGGTCAAGAAAACCTAGGGCTGAATACTATGAAATTACATGGCTCAAAACATATGCAAAATTCACCTGAGAGCCAACATAATACAGCCTGAATGAGCAGGGCAGTACTGCCGTCCAAACTACCTATGTAAATAGTAGCTCAACCTCCATGTGGTAAAACCTTTTCGAAAACAAAACAAAAACTCAACCAAAACCCAAACCCCAAGACTTCAGGTGTCAGTTCAAGTCTGACATGCCAGAGAAAGACCACAAATATTCCCAACTTCATGGGGAGGCTAAAGGAAAGCCAACAGAGTAAAGAAAAAAGTTGCAACTCACTTCAGGGTGATAACAAGGCACAAACTCAAGAGGGAAGTATAAAAATTGCTAGTATAGCTTATAATTATCACCCTCCTATCTGCTTTCAGAAACTGATAAACATCATTATCTCTGTCCTGAAGACAGGTAATGGAGACACTGGGAAATGAAGTGACTGGTTGAAAATAACACAGAAAACTAGAAACAAACTCTGAATCCTGCTTCCCTAATTCATGGCTTATCCTCACCAGTACCTTGCATACAGTAGTGATACCACTGCAATCTCATTAAAACTTCTGATACTGCACTATGACTTTGCGCCGACAAAAATATTTAAGATCCCTGTAAACACATTGGGAAAAAAAAAAAGTTTGTCTACAAAAGTATTTAGAAAGGCTTGGAATGGAATCCAGCCCCCTGTAAAAACAGACTCAGAGACTAGCAGAAAAATCAAGTTAATTTGAGAATCCAAAAATTCCCAGCACCAGGGTAAAATAAGTGAGCTTTCCCTTGTCCAACACAAAGTTCTGCATAGCTGACTGTACTGCAAAAGCACAACTGGCTTTTAATCTCATTCAGGAGCAGCTGATTTCACAGCAGTGAAATGTTTCAGGACGAGCCTGACTGACTTGGTGGATAAATTATTTGAGGTTGGTATAGCTCAGAAGGAACCAGATCATGTAGGATATGTCACCATCGTAAAAACACTTTTTCTATGCAATTGGAGCAAGCTCTGAAGCTTTCAAAACTTGGTCGTGGCTTGGAGAGGAAAATAAACGCAGCATTTTCATGAAATGCTGGAAATTACAAAACAGGGCTTGGACTTCAAACAGTTCGCCAGGACAGGCTGGGCCTTCGCCGGGAACTCACGTCGCTTCTAATCACTTGTATTAGTTCAGCACTGGCAAAAGGTGCCAGATTGGTAGCCCCAGGCTCTGTATTCTTGATTTATCCCCAGAGCAGGTACAGCAGGATGGCAGGCTATCAGAGAGATGCCAACCCCTACTACAATTCCTCCCAACCAGGGACCTGGCAAGACAAGGGCAATGAGGTCTGAGTGCTGTCTCTGCTGTGACTGCCCACACGGGGGCTAGGAGCCTGCACTGTGTTTCAGAAGGATGGGATCCTAAACTGCAGGGCCTGTGAAAGGGAAATAATGGAGCATCAGTCTACAAGTATCCTCCAAGACGGTGAGACCAGGGATTCTTTTCTGTGTATTACATTCTAGATGTCTCAAGATGAATGAATACTTGAGAGAGCGACGAGGCCAGAGAGAGTCAATGTACTGAGTACAAATGAGATTTATACATGGCTTGAGTCACTCCAGACAATTAACTACCCACCAGGCTGTTTGGTTTATTGTTCCTACTGGATAAAGATTTAATAAGCAGTCACCTAGATGGGAAACATGAGACTTGCAGAAAGGAAACTTTTCATTACTCTACATGGAAAACTTGAGCCCAGTCCTGTAACAGCTCTGTACAGCTGATTCCCACTGGTGTGTCAACGGCTGCAAGATGAGGCTCTTTTCATGACAGTCCACATAGGTGGCAAATATGGAAAACACAGAACCATCTTTTATTGAGTAATTACTATGTCAGAAATCTTCCACACATTCCAAATATTCTATGGAAATTAATACAGCCTTTTTCAGTTTTTTCTCTCCAGTACTCAATCTTACCCAGGACTCTGACATTTTTTCATAGTATAAAAGCACAAAATGCTGGATTTTAAAAACTTATCTACCAGGGAAATACGCTGTGTAGGGAACATATTAAATAATTCAGTCTATGTTTGGAAAAGAAATACAGATTCATCACAACTAGGAAGGATGTTCAAGAGTATCCTGAAAAAACAGCCGGTATTCAAGCCAAAGGACAGGATGAAGTGGGCACAACAGTATAAAGCTGACAAGCAGATTTAACTGACAGTGACAGAAAGAATTGGAAGCTGCCAAATCTTAAGCTACATTAGGGCTTCTTCAGATACTACATACACTAAAATTGAAACTAAAAGCATCAATGAGAACATTTGATAAAACCCCTTCAAGATGGGAAAAATCCTAGAAGCAGCCGCAGCAAAACAGAAAATACAAACTTTGGGAAATCATAGGAAACCGAACATCTATCAAATATAAGACTGGGGAAAAAAAGGCTGAATTACAGATTGAACATTTCATGACCTCTCAGCAGTCATGACTGGTATCCAAGGGTTTAACACACTTCATCAGAAGACTTTTTGTGCTGTTACTACTGCTCCTTGCAAGAGAGCTCAAAGCCATTCATTTGGCACAATTTTTGTCAGGCAGTGTCCCAGAGGGTGTGGCCCGGTCTCCTGGGAACAGCATTTGTTAGTTTTAGAGAACCAGCAGAGGGAGCACATCAGCAATTAAACATGGTTTTCTTGTGTTTGTGCCTAAACAATGAGATTTTTTGGTTGGGTTTTTTGTTGTTGTTTTGTTTTTATTCTCAGCATTCCTGTGTCACTAATGCCTGTGACTCACTTAGCTCTCAGATTGCTGGAAGTTTAGGAGCCAGAGCCATGGAGAATAGCAAGCTCCACATCCAACCCACATAAAACAACAGTGGACACAAGCTTTCACCTAGTTGTCTTTCTTCACTTTCTCCCCATGTCAACCTCCATCTTACACATTCCTGACATCCTGCTCATGAACTCCTGTACTGCCACATGACGATTACTTTCACATTCCTGCACTGTGACCACTAACTTTCTAGACAGAAAGAAAGGCATATGGATCTCGAGGGAGGAAAGAGAAATCAATAATTAACTTTCAGTCAGCTGAAAGGACAACTCTGAAGTCCATAAGACAACTTTCCCAGTCCTACTTTTGTATCCTCAATGGACTGATCACACAGCTGTTGATGATTTTAGAAGTAAGATATTAGAAAGCATGTCTTCTAGTTGAGAAGAAAATAAAAGGAAAATCAGTAATTCCCATGCTGTATTTACCTCCAAATCAAATGACACACTATACTTGCTTGCATTTTTAGCTCTACCACAACCCCAAGATAAATTCACTCTGAAAGTGTAACATTAAGAGGTTATCTACAAGTATAACTTACAGAATAGCACCAATCCTGCAAAGGATTTCCCACAGGTGCTCTGCAGAGGGTTGGAAGCACTGCCTATTCAGGTTTCTTTTCTTCTTTGCTGTAGTTACTAACTGGTTTTAATTCAGACTTTCATAACCACTAATTTGATAGCAGCTCAAACATCCTGGAAGACCCCATGGGTTCTGGTTCACCTTTGGTACTGTCATTTACACTTGTGTAAACGGGACATAAAATGTTACCTAGTGATCTGTGTCCGCCCACCGTGGAAAAGCACAAGGAAAGAACTACAACATGAGGCATTGAAGAATGAAGTCCTACGGATGCTGCCAGTGTTTAGATTAGGTAGGACTAGTTTGTCTCAGAGTCCCATCTGCCATAAAAGATCTTGAGAAGCGGTACCTGAGAACAGCAAGAACAGCACAAGCTGCAAATCAGCCCTCCATAGGGCTGGCAGGGCAGGTTGTCCCTGACGAAATGAGGCCATTCTTGGCATGAAAGGATTTCAGCCTTTGTTCTGGCATGGTCCATGGCCCTTTCTCCATAGTGTCCCCTAGTGCCAACTCAGCCAGTGGCTCACTTCTCCGTGAGGGGAATATCTGCCCCATCGAACAGCTTGGGACCCTCCACACTCATTTCACCAAAGCCAACACTCAGCTGTCAGAAGAACAGTATTTTTTTCTTTAAAGACAGCTTTACCCCATTAGCCTGATTCCCCATTCCTGTATTCTACCTACTTCAAGGTACACAGTCTACCCCGCACGTGGGAAAAACTGAACTTCTTCCTTCTTGCAAACCTCTCAGGAACGTGTGGCAACATGCCCCGCGGCAGCAGCAGCCCTGGCTGCCCCAGCAGCTGTGGAAGATGGGGGTGGCACACGTCCCCGTGCCTCTGATGACCATTTTACAAGACCCATCTGCAAAGAGAACTCCCGCCAGCGCTGGGCGGTCAAAATGTCATTGTAGCACACGATGGTGCTGGAGGATTAAGTACAAAAATGTAAGAAAACATGAAAGACATAAGCAGCAATAATTCTGAAATGCCAGTCTCCTACGAGGAGAACTGGATCAGTGCCGTTAGAACTAAATATTAACTTTTATGATAAATACTAACCAAGAATATAGTCAACACTATCAAAGGAAAAACCACCCGGACAAAAGCCTTTGCCTTTATTTACTCCTCATGGAAAGTTTAATACATTTGTGAAAATCTCTTCAGGAAAAAAACGTACAGATCTTACAAAAGTACCTCACAATTTGGTGTGTGGTCAAACACTAATTTTCACTAAGAGAAAATTGACATAGATAGATTATTAAAAACCCAAGTTATTTTTCACAGTTCATACTGTTTGTTTAGTTTCTGAAATTTTCGTGGACCAAACTAACAAGAACAGTGAAGTCCGTTTCACTTTGATTTGCCATCATTTTCCCTCTGCACCACAGTGTGAATGTCAGACCCCTCAGAAGTTGCTTTTAAAGAAGTTATAATTTAAAAGCAACTATTTCCACTATTTCCAGTGCATTGTTTCATTTTTAAAAAAATACTTTTATAAAGGAATTGGATTTTCTAAAAGTTTTGTTAAAAAAAAATTCTAAGTAACTTGAAGTTAAATTTCAGTCTTTAAATTCCCATTAATGTTTATGAATCTCTTTCAGCAGAAGCTCTTTGCCATACAGATCGCAGTTTAAAAAAGTCCTATAAAAACAGACTGGAGTGAAACTAACTGAAATCTATAAGGCCACAGCATGCCATCAATTTCTAAACAGAACTTCTATTCAAATTATTCTGCTTAAAACCTCATATGGTCTGCAAAAATGAGCAAGGTTTTCTTGAAATGATTTAAATAACAATTTATCTAAGGCTGTAATCTCTCTTGTATGGGATTTGTAAGCCATCCCACAGAATTCTCTAGCAGGGGACACTATTCCCTACTTACATCAAAGTTTTATATAAATAATATTACATTTTTTTTAATATTCTGCAGCTGTTTTCCCTTATGAATAAGCTGGGCCTATGAAGAAAATGTGAAAATAGGAAAACTGTGAGTAATATTTATAATAATGATATATTCAACTCAGGAAATTGCTACAACTGTCTTTATCAAAATAAACAAGATAGATATTTTTTCCTCCTTTAAGAGAAAAGCAAAATCTTCCACTATTAAAAATAATTTGACTTGGTATTTGGATTTAACTGTGGTATATCCCAGTTTTGGTCCTGTTAAAAAAAAAGAACAAACAACATAACCCCAGCACAAAAACACACACACAAAAACCCCAACAGCATTGCTTCTCGTCTCACAGGAGTGAGAGCGGCACATACACACGCCATTCAGCCCAAAATTGCTGTAGCTACAGGGCATGGCAAGGCATGAAATAACTGCTCCAGAGCACTTCCTCATGTGGGTGTGTTAGATAACTGTCTGCTCCAACACTAAAATAAAGCACAGTGTGACCCAATGAGCAGCGCCAGCCCTGCCCCGCACAGCTGCCCGGGCCGCGGGCAGGAGCACCCGGAGCACCCCGCGCTGCCCCGCGCCGACGAACCCGGCCGTACCCTCCTGGCCAACAGCTCTGGCATTCCTCGAGTTCCAGCTACATCACCATATGCCCGATTTAAGTTTACTTAGGCATACTTTACCCTTTGCTGCTGTATCCAGATTGCAAACGGACTTTGTGCTATTGAAAGGGCTAAGATTTTTTTTTTTTTTTTTTGACTAGTATATAGTTGGGGTTCAAGGAAAATTACATCCTCCTAGTGAAAAAGGTTTCACTATTAGAAAAAAATCTTACTGGATAATGAAAAATGTTTCTCCTGCTGTGACTCTTTCTCCGCTTGAATTATTCTTGCCTGGAGTTTTCATAAAATCAAGAGGTATCTTGTAGTCATTTTTAAAGTTTTTCAAAACTGTTCAGATGAGTCTGGGCTTCTGCTAAAAGTACATGCAAGAATCCTGAGGACAGGTCCATGTGTTCTCCTACGAAAAACCTGGGCTGCTGAGGAACATACACCTGCACTGGTTCAGGAGAAAATGACAGGTGCCTGAAAACCCCTCACCCATCCCACGAGAAGGACGGCTGCGAACACTCCTGCTGCCTCACTCCAGGCTGACCACCACCTAGAGGCATCAGCAACTCCACCTTTAAGACCCCTACATTTTTTGGCATAACTTCAGCATCCCCTCTACGACCAACCTGAGTTTCAAAGCCTGAGATTCAAACTTTAGGAGAGGAGGAGATACCTTGCTACAGTTAACAGGTCATTTGAAGCAATAAACACATTTAATATCTATCAACAAAATATTAATTTAGAAGTCTGAATAAAAAGAAGGAGGAAAAACATTAGTAAACAATGAATGTCATTCCCCAGCTAAGAGACAAGCCACCGATTTTTGGCACACTGATACATAAAACCTTGAAAAGTTTCACTCGTGTTCTGGAAAAGCTGCTAATAAAATGGAGCAAGTGGTTCTGTAGTTATCGTGCCAATGAATAGATCTGCTGCTTTGGATTTCAATTAACTGAGTTTGTTCAGCGAGGAGGCACTTCTGTAGAAATGGGGACTCGTAAGTTAAAGGACAGATAAAAAAAGCCTCGAACAACAGCAAAAAAACCTGTTGGCAGCAAAAGTTCTTTCTGGCTGCAAAATAATGGATTTTTAAGAAACATTTCAAAGGATTTGAAGGTTTTGGAGAATCTCCTAGGCAGTCTCAGGTGGGTTAACAATATTGCATTATGGACTTCTTTGTGCTAGAAGGAAGGCCTAATGCATGTTTTTAAGAAGTCCGCCTCTTGCTATTAAATAAATTATTTTCTATTAAAAAAGGTGATTGTTACTGTTCAGAGATCTCCACTGATCAGCGTCCATTTTATATAATTACTTAGGATTCTCCAGAACATTTTATGTAACTCACTTCCACTATCCCTTTTCTTTTTTCTTTTTTTTTTTTTTTGTTACCAGCAGAGTAGCAGTTTTACTCTCCAACAGAAATGACAAGAGCTCAGATAAAAAGACCATTTCAAATGGATCAGTTTAAGCAGTCCTTAGAACCCATGATAAATCTGGGCTCCAAAAACTCGACAATGCTAAATGGGCTATGAAACGCATCACAAATCCCTCCCCAGAAAAAAAAAAAAAAAAAAAAAAAAAAAAAAAAAAAAAGCAATAAAATCTCACAGAAAATGTAAAAAATNAAAAATCAATTCAGAGAAAAGCTTCAATGTTTGAAAATACAAATAAGCAGCATATTTGTGGAATGAAAAATGGTAAATAAATAGTTACTATTTGTGGTCAAAATGGCTCAACAGATTTCATAATTTGCCACCACTGTAAAAAATATCTATTCCCTTCCCCCCTCCCTTCCCCGTCAGTACACACGGAAACACAAGCATAACCATGCATAAAGTGGGAGGGTGGGGGGCAGCCAAGGATACAAACTCCCTCTTAGAAAGTTTGAATTCTTATTAACCCAGTGATATCTCCATAATGTTACATTAGATCAGCAACATAAAAGTTACAATATACGTCTCCTTTCTTCCTAGTAAAGGAAACTGCAAAAATACTAATAATGAAACATAGATGTTAAAAATATCCAGGAGGAAAAAGTACACGTACAATACCCAAGATTAACCCCCTCTGCCCCCACAATAAAACAGATAAACAGCAAAATCTCTGGATAAAAATCCTGTTGGGAAGAGTGGAACCTGCTTTCTCTTTTTTTTTTTTTTGGTTTTTTTTACTTTT
>VYZT01040695.1:0-16636 GCA_013400735.1 Pomatostomus ruficeps
GCTTGTCCTGTGCCCTCCATTTCACACGCACAGACACATGTCTGCCATTAACCTCTGCATGCACCTCAACAGCCAGTTGTTGCAACACAAATCTGTGCAATGGAGCAGCAAACTGGAGTGAAGGAGACGCGTGGTCACTGCCTACGCCTTACATCTGGCAATTCCATCCTTTGCACTTCCAAATGCAAATCTTTAAGCCCATTTCCCAAAGCTCCTGGCTATCCCTATTTTGAAGGATATCCCCATTTTCCACTTGGTAGTACATGCAAGCCAAGCTTTTACAGCTCATGAGCTCTCTTCACAGATCTTTTCAGAATTCTGTCTTTTATTAGACTTCTGCGATATTTCCAGCAGGAGGAAAAGGAGGAAAAATACCCACCTATCTGTCCCTGCTAGATTAATTCCTGTAGATTTCTTCTTTCATGGACCTTAGTGGCTTTATACACATATAAATAAAGAGAGCACCGTTGTTAACCCTCTATAAAAGAATTAGTCTCTTTTATCTTTCACCCATGGATTGGCAAGACATTCTGATGTCACTAGTTTTCCCACTTCCAATGCGAGTGCAACTGACTGCATTGAGGTCAGAGCTTAGCTCACCTCAGCTACATTTAAGACAAGAGAGCTCCTTTGGCTGGCAAAAAAAGATAGAAAGCAGCACCCAGGAGAATGAAAAAATCTTTCATTTTGTATTCTAATTTTTGGTCATTGGAAGCTGCTTCTCTATGGTGATGCTAATTTGTTTTTTAAAAATGAGACTCCCCCCTGGGATGAAAATCTCCTCAGAGGTCCCTGGCCTTTTGTTTCAAATTCCTTGTGAACTCCTTAGGGTTGAAAATGCAGTTGCTCCTTAATACATTCAATTTTCCATGTGTTAGGGTCAGTAATCCAGTCCCGTGCAGAGCAGGATCTTCCAGTTGGCTCTGAGCTTCCATGACGACAGTGAGCAGGGAGATAAACATTATGGAGACACACAGAGCCCCCAACAGCCGTACCTCACAGAAACACTACCCAGCCTGCCTTTCCTTCTCTTCTTTTTCCTTTAAATAAATCATCAGTGAATATGTGCCTTGTGATTATGCTCCTATGAGAAGCCATCTGACAAACCATAATTAAAAACCATCCAAAAAATCATTCACCGCATTTTTTAACATCTGCTTATAAATCCCTTTTAGGTTTTCCTACCTATTTTGGGGGCACAGTGTATGTAAAACCTGGCACGCAAAGGGAGAAGCGTTCATCTCACGCCACTTTATCTTTGAAGTGCTGATAAGAGGACCTAAAAATGCTAATACATTTGGAAATTCCCCACAGAGCCATAATGAACAGATTTCTATAAACCTCAGTATTCTGCCAGTGTCTCGGGTGTGAGTATTCTTCAGTAAAAGCAGTTTTCTTCCTCTCCATGCTGCATACCTCAGACAACAAGCACGTAGAAGAGCAACACTTCACAAAATCTACATTTGTGTAGACATACACAATACATATGTATTGAGGGTTTATACAATTAAATTCATGCACCCCCCCTTGAATTGTCCAGCTGCCATACTGCTGGGCAGGGGAGTTAAAATCCAAGTGCTAAATTAACTTTAGCTCAGTACAGAGCAGTGGCCCAAACCAATACAAATGTGAGAGAAAGTGGCTCAGTCTAACCTGAGGGCAGCATGCAACTCCCTAGCAACCACAAGAAGCAGATAGGCTTTTTCCTCTCCCTCTCTCTCTTACAAAGGGTAGCAAAATTGTCCAGCGATTAAAGCTGCTGGCAGACAGGAACCCAGACCACTGAGCAAGATGTACATCATCCAGGCAGAATCTTGTTCCTTACCGATACGTCATTGTTATACCTGTAAACAGAGAAAATGCAATCCCCCAATCTTTCTGAAATATCAGGAGGTTCCTGGACATAAGGTAGATATACAAAAAAATTTTTGAGGAAAAAAAGCAGAGGTTGGAGAGGGCTTAATGTTCTCAAGGAAACACAATACTAACAACTACACTTGGATGATAACAAAACCAACAAAAACTTGGAAATGAAATGGCATTTTTCATCAAGAGATGACAAAGCATTGTGCAATGGATCTCTGCCTCCTTATCTTTAAATGAGGACAAGACACAAAAGATTTGCCAAGGTCATCCACTAAGTGAAAACTAAGACTAGAGAACCTGACTCTGTTACTAGGTACCAACCATCCTAGGAGAAAGGACTTTGTTCATATGACCACACCTGACTTGGACTTAAATATATTTAATTGCCTTCCTAAAATTCTGATGTGCATAAGGCAGTATTTCAGATTAGAGTGGAAGCTGAATTGTTATAATCAAACAATTTTAAACACATGCGCCTTTTTGCCCCAAAGGATTTCCTAGCATTTCAGATATCTTACTTGCAACATCGAGAAAATGAGGTGGCAGAGGGATATAGCACCAATGTAACTCCTGCAGAAACGTTTGAAAGTGATGGAAGAAAGGTGTCCAAGAAGTCTAAGACAAACTTGCACCATTACAGGATTGTGTGATTTTAGTAATGCACATACTGGCACTGCATATACAGGCACAGTGCATAAGCTGCCAGATAAAGATGTTGTGCTGATTCTATGTGAGGTCTTTTAATCACAAGGCCTTTACGTTCAACAGACCCTAATCCATGAGATAAGTTTTACTTGTATTTAATTACATATTTCTGTCCTTATCTTGTACTACTTGTTTGCCTTACTGTGTTTTGTGCCTAAATATTTCTGCCCAATAAAAATTTGCTTATATTTATAGGTTTGATTATTTTTCCCAATAAAAGAATTTGAGAAATCAGTATTAAGCATAAAATTCAACACATTTACATGAGACAATTCTGTACAAGCACTGAGAGACTGAAAAAAGGATTCTTATTTTCAGCCTCTGAGCTGGGCATCACGTTTTTAGATTGCATGGAGTTCAACAGCCTTTCCTGCAGAATTATTGGGATCACTATGGTCTAAACTCTGCTTTGTTTGAGGATGCAGAATAGGGTGTAAGGAGAAGAAAATAATATTTAAACACTAAAATTTGAGTGCTGATTGTCGTAACATTGCCCAAGTCCTGCTCATGCATGTTCCAAAGCACAGTGCACTGACCATTTCTACTATGACAGATAAAGCATTTTAGGAGCAACAAGATCAGGGTGTGCTTGGCACTTGAAAATCTCTAGGCTTGAGTTCCTGCCCCTCTGGTACTGATTACTGATAGGGGTAGATACAACAAAGATCTACCTAGAAGTCATGTGGCTGAATAAGAGAAAAGGTTAGTTCATAAAAATACACAGAATAAACAAATCCATTTGTTTCAACTTCTCTTAATCTATTTTAGGTATATTTTGAGATGATATAAATGCCTGAACAAGGAGATGGGCACACAGGATGTCTGCTGATTCATGCTCCTGCACAGCCAGGCTGCATTACCTCTACTGCATTAAAGCCTTACACAACTGCATAAATGGCTTTGGGATTAGGTCCTGTGGGAAGTGAAAACAAAAGTAACATACTTGAGTGCAAACGAAATCAATAATCGTGAAGCTTTTTATTCCTCTCAGTCAAGAGTCAAATGAAAGACAATCAATACAATTATTGTAACTTCTTCCTGAAAAAGCAACAGATAATCTATTCAGCAGAGTCGGAGGAACCCAAAGCACAGTGCAAAAGATCAGCCCTCTTCACTGTGAGAACAGCAAAGGATGTTCAGTGCTTTTCTAGACAGTCCTGCCAAACTCACAGGAAATAGAAACAAATTCCAGGTTAGTGCCATTTTCATCAGTGGATACTTTCTAAAAGAGACTGCATTCTTCACATCATTTAAACCTGCACCCCAAATGGAAAGGCTCCTGCGTGCAAAGCTCAGAATAGATTTTTTGTGGAGTAAAACTTTCATCAATAATTGTTTTTTGCTGCAGGACAAGAAATGTTCAACAATCCAATTTTTCCATTCACATTCACAACACCTTCGATTTCTTCAACACCTCCCCATTTTTTTCAATTCACACCTACAGCCACCCATGCAGAATTCCCTTAGCACCACTGGCAGCTGCACTAACAAGAACTGAGCATCTCACATTATTAGACCTTTTTTCTTCCACAGGTCCTTTATAGAGACTAAGTAGCCTACAAGCCAGACACAGCAATGAAATGTAAACAACCTTGGTAGAGAGGGAAAAAACAAAGCACTGAAAAAGGAACTGAAGAGGAAATCCAGGAGTTTTGAGCAGTCTTTAAACTGCTGACAAACATAGTGGCTTTGTAGCAGGGATGCTTCTTTTTTGAAGGCATTTTTCTTAGTAGCAGTTTCCCAAGTATAAGAAGCACACATATTTCTCCTACAAAGATCTGTCCCAGCCTAGACAACTGCCCTGACAGCTCTGCAGTATTCAGAGCTGAAAGCATAAATTTAGAACTATCAACTATGATGTCCCTGCCAGAGAGATTTGCACCTTTTTGTCTTCCTCACAGGTGACTCCATTTTAGTTTTTCACCTCTCTGTCTCGTACATACAATCATAATGGCAGCAAGAGAATAATTCTTCTGACAGGTTGCCCCAGTATCTTGCTCTTCAGTCCTCCTGCATTAATTTTCAAAGATGTCTTTCTGTTTGGTTCTGATATTGTCGTTGTTGTTAAGGCCCCTCTATGGTTTCTTTCAGACTCTACCAAAAGGTAGATTTCCCAAAACCATTTTCCCAAGGACTCTGAGCAGAGCACAACCCAATAGTGCAAACTTTTGTTCAAACCAATTCCTCTTCCTCTTTTCACTAGAAGTTGCACAGAACAAGTTTTACTTGGGAAATTTAAATAACTGAAAGCAACAAGGAAAATGCAAAGCTTCCTGGCAAAAGAGTTAATTCTGAATTCAGTTATGCACATACTTGCATTCATTATTCCTAGATTTTTACTGTCCTTCAGAACTTTCAGTTACTCACAATTCTATTTATTAATCCAAAGGAAGAAACACTTATCCAGTAGATTCTGGTCCTACGGTGAAACATGCATCTCTTGCTTTGATAGGTGGTCTTCTACCGACCAGACCATCAAAAGATTGGAACAGAGATATTTTCCAACACTTCTACTGCCCATATAAAGGACTACTTAGGTATTTACAACTCAAAAAGAAAAAAAAATAAAAGTGAGAGGGAAAATAAGCAGCACAAGAAGTAAATACTAGGACCCAAGTCCCCAGGACAGAGGCTAAAAGACTTGCCCATAATTGCACAGGAAATCTGTGGAAGATAAAGAAATTAAGTCTCTGTCAAATTTCATAGGCACAAGGTAGTCTTCCCTCTCTATGAACAGCACAGCTTCCGTATTTTCACTAACAAACAACTACTGTGATTTATAACCTGTGTTAATGTCTTAAACCATCACCTCTAAAAACAGCCTGGAGAACTATATTGGTTTGAAGAGCAGTGTAATTGGAAACTAATGCATTATGATGATGGACAGGAGTTAAATCACAGTGGTATAGATCCAAATCCACCAAAATAAAGAAAAAGTACAGGAGAGTATTCAGGAAGACTTCACTGCCTTCTTGGTACACAGACATTTTTTATTTGCTCAATACTTTCACATCAAGATCAGAAGTTTGTAGAATCTCTAATGCTGCAGGATATCATTATTAGAGATAGTCCAGGCTTTGTCTTCATCCTTGTACTATTTTTAAAATAATATTATTAATGAGGAACAGTGTGTAATTTTGTGCTTGGAAACAGATGAAATCAGAAGTGTGTGTTCCTGTGCTTTTATATGCAATTGGAACAGACCTGTGAATTAGTCACACACAATGCGGCATCAGCTGTTATATTTGTTATAAGAATCTTTCTCCCAAGAATTCAGCTGGCTGTTTGATTATGGATATATAACTAAAGGGGTTCATCATGGCCCAAAATTTTGACTGTGAGAACCACACCTCAAAGTCTCTTCTCCAACGTCAGGTTTATTTCTGACATACAGTGAGCTTTTTGGTTTGGTTTTCTTTTAATAAGCTAAAACAAGGAGATTTAATCATCTATACTTTAGTAATAATGAATAAAACAAAATAAAAATCGGCTGAAATCTCACTAAATATAGGAATAGATTTGTGTGTGGAATTTTATCATGAATTCAGAGGCAAATTCTACAGATTTTCCTTGCTGAACACTTTTCATGGACTATACCAATATATCTGAACTTCTCTGAAATACAAGAAGCAAGGGAATAAACGCAGAAGGGAGCTATCAAACTCACACAATCTACACATATCAGACTCCAATGATTTCCTTTATTTTAAACTGGAGACATGTTGTGCCTTATGTTATCTCGCTTAATTAATGAAAACACATTTTGAGACAATGAAAAGACCCACAACGTGGGCTTGTATTCTAAAATTAATACAATTAAGTAATTCATGAATGCAATTATAATTCTCATCAGAAAACATTTCATTGCGGTATTCTCTTCAACTTCACTATCTGTGAAGGTCTCAGTGTGGAGAGGGCCTTCTCTACCATAAAGTTATGATATGCTTTTTATAAATAGATATAAGAATCCATCCAAACTGGCAGAATAGCACTCCCTAAAGTCACAGATGAAAAAGGAAGAGAATGTAGAAAGGTTTGTATAATAGAGAACTGTATTTGCGCCAATATTTTTCTGATCAAATTTACCTGTGTCAACATATTAACACAGATAAAAACATTTAAATCCCTTCTTAACAGGCTGCATTAACACAGTTCTGGTTGCCCAACCAGCACTTCTATGCATAGTATTATTTGAAAGGTGTTTTAAACTGGGGAGCTCTCACAGCAGGTGACAAAACGTCCTCAGTGCTAGAGGGGCTCACCTACAGTGAAACAGTAAAGGAAGCAAAACCTATGAGCTGCAGAAAAGGGAAGGAAACATCAATGTAGCTCACAACTGAAAAGGTGAAGAGCAAAAAGGAAAGAAGGGAAGGATTTAGGTACACCCAAAATTTAGTGCAAAAGGGGAAACCATTTGAATAGCTAGGAAGTTTATAATGATCTCCCTATAAAATGACAGCAGATGTGACTCTTTAGATATTTGAAAGTATTGTTCTTTTCTGAAAAGCTTCAAAACAGAATGACACCTTCTTTTCCACAGCATCTGCTCCTTGCAAGATACCTGAACAAAACAAAATATTACTACTTTTATTCCTCCTACCCTTGTTTTTGCTGCGCAGTTCCATCACCTTCAGTGAGTGAGGTCACTGAGGGCATCATCTAAAAAAAGTAGATCTTTCTTTTCTGATGATAATCAATGAACCTTCTGCGACAAGCAGCTTATCTCTCACTGGAGATAGATTTAAGCACACACACAGAAAAAGAAGGGACATAACTTAATTCTCACATTTCAAAATTGAGTTTATGGGTCTGGCAGAAAAAAAAAAAAAGCAACAGTTTTTCACTGGTAAACTTGATACTTAAAATATTGACAAGCTGCAACTAGAACCCCAGGAAGTTCTGGAAAAGTCATTATTTGAAAGAACAATTTAGAACTAAACAGAACTCAAAAGTAACATACAACGTTAGAGCAAACAGCATCAAGAAATCACAGTGCTCAGACAATATCCTCAGTGGTATGAGAGCAGTTCCAGCAAGGAGCATAGGAGGAACCAAAAACACCTGCACTCATGACAACAGGTCCTTTCAGTGCAGTGACAGCAATTTTCAGGTATGTTATGCCAACCTATACATAAGTGAGATAACAGTACTATTAACCACCCATTAGCCTTCCCTCCTCTGGCCTTAAGCTACTTGCTTGTGTCTGAAACCAAAAATATGAATCTATAAATAATTTCTCCAATAATATTTTAAGCAGGGTGTGATTCTTAAACAGATTTATGGCCCATGGTAGATAATCATAAAAAAACAACTTCTTCTCATATTAAGAGTTTCCAGTAGAATTTGTGATGATGCAAATTTAGAAGGTTAAGACTATGAGAAAAATCTCAATTCTTTTTAATTTGGACTCATATTGAAGGAAGTTTATTAATATAAATTCAATAATCTGGTTTTATATTGAGTAGGTATCAGAGCATATTCCACAATTAACACTCTGTTCAAATAGGCCAGTTAAGAGTCTTACGTTCTGAACTGGAACTGGAGCCTCCATTTTGAGTGTCATAAATGTTTTCATAAATGAAAAAATTAAGAGAAAACCCCATGAAAACAAAACAAACAAACAAAACCACCCAGAAATGTTAGGATCCTAACCCCTCAAAGTATTGATTCTCTTGCCAAATTACAAAAGAAATTAAGAGGGAGAAGATGTTGATGCTGATGTTGAAATTTAGTCTCAATGCCACTAACAGCATAACCATTAATATAAACCCAAGTGTGCATTTTTATTAAGTTAACATAAAGTGGAGTCAGAGCTTTCCTAAAGATTCTGATGATATTGTAGTGGAATATAGGAGTTAATCTACTACTCTTTAGTTTTGCAGCCAAACCTTGCGGGCAATTGTTTCTATTTTCTTTTCTTTATTCTTACTGCTTTTTATTATTGCTACTGATTATCTGATCCCAAAAGAGGAAGCATGTAGAGAGGAGAATGAAGATAAATGAATGGGTAGACAATTATACTCCATCAGATGTACTTGAAATCAATCACAATGCAGTGTACTCAGGCTGTTTTCCTGAGTTTGCTGTGTCTATGAAGTGTTCAAGGGGAAACCTCAGTAACGATTCAGCTTTCTACACATTGATTTTTAACAGTGTTGTCATTTCAGCCAATAGAACTCAGGTAAAGACTAAAATGTGTTCTTTTATTTGGGAACTAACAAGTACATGTAGGAATTCCTGCAGAAATAAGGGAAAGAAAATAAAAGAGATGTCTGCATGAAGAGGGAAGATGATCAGAAAAAAGAAAACGCAGTGTTTCTCATTTTATTAATGAGGTTTACAAATGTTGCAAATTTTGCTTGTCGTTTTTGTATATATGAAGCACTCTCCAGGTAGAGAGTAACTACAAATGCCATCAGTCAGAATATTTCCATATCTATTCACCAGCTGCAGGAAGTTCATCCAATGGATTTCACAAAGAGACAATAGTATGTTTATTTATGGCTCATCTCTACATTAAAATTAGGGAAGCTTTACTAAATTGAAAATGAGAAAATAGTTTAGGATTTATTTTTTCATTAAAGACTTTCTGTAAATATCTCTAATGTTTATTTCATACTCACTAGCTGTTGGGACAACAGAATATGCCAGAGGCAAAGAATATGTGTGATAATTGACCCACCTCTTTTTATATAAAAGAAATTCTAATACAAAGCATGAACAGTAGTAGGCAAAATTAATTTAAAACATTTTCCAGTTTAAGCTGCTATAGGTAACTCCATATGTAAGTTACAGACTTAAAAATAAAATGTTGCTTTTAAACCACTAGCGGTTTAACACCAAAAGCAATCACTTTGGGAGAGGAAGATGTCCATATGAGCAATTGAGTTAGTTTTACCATTTGACTAAGTAGTAAATTCAAATTGCCTTAACATATCAATCCAACAGCTAAAATTGCTAAGGAAGATCCCCACTCTAGTGAGAGCTTTGCTCGTGCAATGGGTGATATTCTCACAATTTTCAGAGTCTGAAGTTCCAGAATTACAGAACAGATTTTATATCCAGAAGGCTTTCGGGATCAGATCTTCACTTTCAAGTGCAAACATTCAGAAACTCTGCACACTTTACTTGTAAAGAGTCTTGAACTCAACAGTAATATGATTACATTGGTATAACAGGAGACCGACTTTATATTTGAAGGGTCAAATGTCAGGATGATCAATGTCAGCCATGTAATCCAAATCTAAACAACCCATTTACTTCGAGTTCACAAATAAAATTAATTTTGATTTTACACAGGATGTGTAAGCACCTAGGCATTTCAAGCTCTAATGCAGTGACTCCTTCCATCTTAGCTTCCCCATCTGTAAAACAGGGATCAAACTTACCTTCCTAACTCAGCGGATATGTGGATTAGCTAGGGAGGCTGAAAGCCCTTTGAAGATGAAAAGTGCTCATCATTATTATCCAATGGCAGCATTCCAATTACAGGTTCTCATCCTTCTTCCTTTAGAAGGTGTCAAACACAATATACCACTCCATGCGTCACAAAGATTAAAGATGTCTAATATGACAGGTTTAGGATGGACAGGATATTATCTTAACAAAGTTACATGCAAATATAATTACTTGTTTGCTAATTCGTTTCACTTAACCTACAAATGCTGTCAATCTGCTTGCTGAAAAGAAGGACCCCAGAGTTCTGCCATTAAGGGGTGTTGTTTCTTAAGAGAGCATGTGAAAAAACTTTTCTTACTACCTCCACCATGTCAGACCCGTTATTTCATTTTGTTCTCATAGACATTGTGAGAATTTTGCATTTCTTGGATATCTTGGATTCTTGGAAGTAACTTTTTGTCCTCAGCACTCTGTCCAAATGCCACACACTTTCTGTTAGTAAATTAATCCTGGTTATATTTTCATTTTCCTGAAGCAATGTCTAGAGGAGAGAAGCCATGGGGCAGATTTTAAAGGCATTTAAGCACATGTAGTAACTGCAGGCTAAGAACAGGTTAGTTTTTAACATTTCATAAGGCCTCTGCTACATGCTCTTTAAAAACTTTCTTTTCTTGAAGTCAGAGAAAAAAACATCTAAACAAGAATTCATGTGTTTTGATATCAGCTGGATGCATCTTCTAAAGAGGTCGCAGACAGCTGATTCTCTAAATTGACTTCCAAAGTAACAAGTATCACTTCATAACAGCAAAAAAAAAAAAAGGTACTGTCACCAGCAAAGTACATACACCCCAAAAAGTCCAGGAGGACAAAGGGGCTCATTTCAGAACGACAGCTTTTCTGCCCTAACAAGCACGCACTGGGTGTCCTGTTTCTGCACAGCCCAGGCAAAGCCGCTGTATCCAAGCTCAGCTCCATGGAGTTAACACAACTTCTGGCCGTGCTGGCAGCTCCTGCTCTGCTGGATGTCCCCAGTGCCAGCAGCCCCAGCAGCCCCAGCCTCTTCAGCACGGGGCTCACTCAATACCCTCATTAGCAGCAGAACAGGCCACGCGGCCAAGTGCCCTGCGCTGCTCAATGACAGACAGGTGAGCTCGACTTTGCAACATAATGAAGGAAGTGAAGTAAATGAGAAGAGCTCTGAAGGCATGTGAATAGGATAAAGAGAACACTGAATTTTTTCTTCGCTTTTTCTCAAAATTTTCATGTCAGGCTAAGCCAAGATGAAAGCATCAGCTGACAATCCTCAGCTAACCTGCTGGAAGTCTAGTTTTACAGGTTAAATTCAATGAGTGCTTTAGAAACCCACTGGATTCCTTATAGCAATCCAACTTTATTAAAGAGTTTTCAAACATACCATAGCTTTGAAAAAACAGGTGCTGGCACCTCTAGCTTCTGACCTAGATATTTAGCTTAACGGAACTAGGATGTACAAAAAGCCCTGCAAAAGGTGTTGATCTTTCTAATCAGTTTAAGCAATAAAGAATGGGATTTTTAAGGCTCACTTTTCTATGAAACTACAACTGTACCCTTTCATGAGGCTCTGTAGGTCAATCCTACAGCACATTCACAGACAGCCAAGACCCCTGTTTGCTGCAGCAAGGCAGACAAACTCACAGGAGCCTGCTGCCCATTCAGAAATAGTGAGTAGTACTGTATTTTGACTTATTTTAAGCAGCCCTGCTACACTGTAAAGGGAATCAATTCCACAGAAAATTGTTGGAGAAATCTGGGCAACAAAGAAGTTTCGGTTCTTAGGGAGACGGTTGCATTTTCTGCAGATAAGACCACTTAGGAGTCATCTTCTTCTGTTAATAATCATTCATTCTTAAAAACTGATGTTTAAAACCACGTTAAATTCTTCTTCATGACTGTCTAAAGACTCAAAACGTTATGGGTGAAGGGTGAAGGACAGTGCTCACTAGAATTATAATTGCCAAGCCATTTGAAACATATTTTTGCAGAGGAGCACACAGATGCACTCAAAAGTTTGATGTTCAGACATACAATTAATTTGCTATCATCTCATGACAGCAAAGAAAGAGGCTGAGAAATGATTGATAGATTGTGCTTCAGAGAAACAGAGGGATATCTGTTTGAGCAACTTAACCTTATCTTGTCAGTTACTTTGCAAGAGATTGACCTTTTTAATTCCCATATGAACCTGAAGTTAGAGCAGAAAAGGCCTGCTACACACACTGTACTGACAGCTAGAAACACTTCTTTTTTCTTAATACTAGAACACACATTCCTTTATCTTAAACTCCTCGAGGGTGGGGCAGCTAGGCTTCAGTCAAAAGAGACACTGCTGAAACGGCAACAGCAGCCCTGGGGCTACAGCTGGAGCTGTACGGCCAAGCCAGAGCATAATTCCTATGCCTGCATCCTGCACACTCCAGTGTGGCTCAGCAAGGCTGGAGATCCAATTTTGCAGCCATCCATCTTGATCCGATTGATGAAAGTACAGTCCCCTACAACTGCAAGTCTCAACAGGCAATACTGAATTCTGATTTAAGTAACTTCCAACTCTGACCACTTGAGTCAGTGGCCACATCTCTATATTAAAGACAGCAATTACAGACTACATCTCCAAAGGCTGTAAATGGCAGAAGACCAAATACAATAATTTCATATCCATGTGGGCTTATTTCTATCATTATGTCTTCATTTCCTTAATGGTTTTAAATATCTTCTGTATCTCACATAAATGTGCAAGTTAGACTCCTGGTTTGCATAAACTACAAGTTTCTTTACAGCTATGTACACTTTCAAAGTAATCTTTGCAAATGTCTCCAATAAAAAAAAGCAACAAAGGCAGCACAAAGTAATCTGAAATCTTTCTGTCCCCCTGCAATACAGGGTGGGTAATTTTTTTTTAACCATCTTTCCTGGCCACCTTAAACAAATCATAATGGCCCCGCTCATCTGAAGACAAACTTTTGTGGTATCCAAAGCTCTGCCACACCAAGCAAGAGGTGCTACACCAAGCAAACACATTTTCAATAGCATGCTAGCTGCCACCATTAAGACCCCTTTGCTTGAACTGCTTCGATAGAGCAGCTATCTTGATTTAAGATCTCCCCTTCAGCTCAGCCCTGACCAGAGCAGCATCAGAAACCTGGCAGTACATTTAAAGTTATTCACTGTAATGAAGCCATACCACACACGCAAGGAGTCTATTGTCAAAGCATAATTGCCACTGCTGTTACACTTTGGGACCTCCAGACGGGATTACTGTATTGATTTTACATGGAACAGTTGTGGATCACTTAAGAGTTACAAGCAATGGAGAAAGCAGCTATCCACAAGGAACACAACAATTTTTCAGACCATATGTCTGCCCTGTTAACCCTAATACAGCTCAGGCTGTTGAGGCTGAGCTATGAAAGGTTAAAGAGGTCCAAGCTATTTTTAAGATCACCTTTCCTCCTCGGAGTGCCGTTAAGTGTTAACGGAAGTCTCCTAGTTTTAATTAATAATGTCAACAGCAGGACATTTTTATTGAAGCAAATTTAACAGTGGCCTATTGTTTCCGAACGGTTCTGATCAGTTCTCTCTGACTACGTTTCGTGCAAGGTAGATGACTATGATGACACACACAGCAAACAGGAGCCTACACAAACACACCTCTGCACTACATGAATGGTCCTTTTTAATTTCAAAAATATTTTAAAGCCTTGTCTTAAGTTTGCAAATCCTTTAACCAAGCTGCCTCTACAATCCCATCATTTTCCATGGTTTTGCAGGATAGCTCTGCTCTCGAGAAACAATGCAGCTTTGAGCAAAGCAGCAAGGTCCATGTATTTTCAATGGCTGGATGCCAAATATTAAAGTCCTTGTCAAAAGAAATTTGCCAAAGACTGATATTTAACTTCAAACATATACTACATTTTGGGAAAACATTTTCCTAGGTGAACCATTGATAAAAATCATCACCACAAGCAGAAAAAAGTATATTTCATTCATATCCTTGTGAATGCTGAGAAATAGCAATCTTGACGGGAATACATACTGATAGTCTTATTTTTTAAAAAATAAACATGAGATTCATACCTCAGTGTAAACTAAATTGGATTTCTAAATCTTCATCTATGAATCTTTGAAAGCACTTAGTGTCTGATGTCAGGTGATTCAGTTTTCAGTGCTTTGAAAATCAAACCATGTATTTCAAAGCCCAGAGAGGATTTAAGCAATAATTTTGAAAAAACCCCACCCACCCCAAAACCAAACAAACTTGAAAACCTACCTTTCAAATCATATATGACCAAAGAAAGGAAGGGTTGCATGATATCTGTATGTCTTAATCCTGGCATGTGTATATTTATTTCCACTGCCTTTGATCAATAAGCAGTAGAAATCCATGCACCTGGGAAGTTAAAACAGAAATCAGAACCTGACTCGGCAGCTTCTCCCACACACAAAGCTGTACTTCCAGAGAGGGTCCTGCTGAGCTGGGATTACATTTAAGGAAGGACTGTTCAGCATGGAAGAAGGCTACACAATCAGGATGAATGTATCACTCACAAGAGAATAAGGCAAACAGTAGCATTTCCATACTCTATTATAGGGGAGGCACATGGTTTATGTGTGTTCCCATGGGTGGCTGGGACTAATTACATATAGCACAGTAAAAAATATGAACCGTGAAAATTGTAACGGACTGGTATCATTTCTGGCCACTTAGTGGCTTTATGCTCTCAGTATTTTTTCCCACACACTGGAAAACAAACAAGTACAGGTGCAAGCTCCTGGTAAATGGGAACAAGCAAAGCTTCCCTAACAGCTGCTTTATCTGCTTGCTATCTCTGAGATAATACTGCAAACCGAAGCCCTAACTAATCCGACTGCTGTAATAAAAAGGCTGATGCCATCATTTTTCTAATCATTTCAACAAGGTACATATACACAAAGTGATTATTGCATACACTATTGCTCTCTCTGCTTGCAGAAAACTGATCATCCTATTGATTACAGCTTTATATTTACAGTCCAACAATGCAAGTATCTTAAGCTTAGAAAGCAACAGCCTGGCTGTCTGGTTGGGTAGTTCCCTATCAGAAACCAGTATCTATATTAATATCTATGACTCACTAAAAAATTCCCCCTTTAAAGAACAGTTATGCACTATCTCCACTAAGAAGTACAATTTCATTCTTCTTTGCCCAAGACAGAAGCAGCTGCAATTCCAGCCACAGCCCTTACAGATACACCAGCCCTGTCAGCAAACCCAGCAGGGGCATTATGGTAATTACAGAATTCCGTCCATTGAAGAAAAGGGTTATTCTGAATGAACAGGCACCACTCAGAGACCTCAATGTTTCCAAACAAAAAGAAAGAGGAGAACCCATGCTTACGCTCTGAAATTAGTATTACAAATATTGTTTCATCTTCAGCCATATGCCTTTGCATTTGGATGGTACCAGATCCCAAATGCCACAAACTACAGACCTGAAATGCTGTGGGGAACAGCTACAGCCTCACATCAAGGTTGGCTAGCACCCCAATATGGAACCAGACAATGTGAGATATCCCAAAGAGCTATTTTAGTAGAAATCAATCATTCATTCTTCAAAAATGTTTTGTCTATTTGAGGGTGTCGGCGGAATACGTGAGACATGTATTAGAGAACAAGAATGCTATAAAGCTCCTGGTGTAACCACCAGGTAAAACCAGCAAGTTTATATTTATTTTTTTTTTATTTTACTACTTTCTATTATGTTCCTCTCAAATAGCAGCTATTATATGAAGTTGACATTGCAGGTGTGCAGCACAGGC
Source organism: Pomatostomus ruficeps (assembly GCA_013400735.1). Classification (NCBI taxonomy): domain Eukaryota; kingdom Metazoa; phylum Chordata; class Aves; order Passeriformes; family Timaliidae; genus Pomatostomus; species Pomatostomus ruficeps. Next base: position 15,802 of record VYZT01040695.1, read on the forward strand.
CTCTGTGTTATCCAAGCATTATGGGATTACATGAACTGAATATTTTAATTGAAATCATCAAAAATTACTTACTGGAATTAAAGCCAAATAGGAGCAGAGCTTGGCTTTCCTCCAGTATGTGCTAGCAACAATATCCCAAGTTTGTTAACATATTGCAAGCTTTCGTATAGGCAAGAGATCACAAGATAAATCAGTTCTTCCCCTTCTGCAGTATACAAATCATGTACCCATTCAATACATACCTGTTGTGGTTTTAGTAGTGGGGAGGGGGCCGTAAAGATGGCTCTTGTGAGAAGTTTCTGGAATTCTTCACCATTTCCAGCAGAGCCAATCTCTGATGGCTCTGAAGATGATGGACATGCCACTGGCCATGTCTGGGCCAATTAGAAAGGTTGGTTTCACCTCTGTGATGACATATTTAAGGAAAAAGAAAAACAAAATGTGCACGCAGCTGCTTTTAGTTAGAGAAGGAGGAGGATGTGAGAACATGTGAGGGAAAACAACATGGAGGCACCAAGGTCAGTGGAGAAAGAGGGAGAGGAGGTGCTCCAGGCACTGCAGCTGAGATTCCTCTGCAGGCCATGGTGAGCCCATGGTGAGGTGGGGTGTCCCCCCTGCAGTCCATGGGGGTCCACAGGGGATGCAGAGCAACCCGCAGTCCATGGATGAGGTGCCAACGTTGGAGCAGGGAGATGTCGGAAGCCGCAGCAGCCATGGATGCCAGGAGAAGCCGCAGTAGCCGTAGATGCCAAGAGAAGCCGTAGCAGGTGCAGCCCAGTGAGAGACAGAGACTGAGATAAAAGTCCCGCAGTTTGTGGAGGAGGTGACCACGCTG